>JAMPIV010012300.1:0-75073 GCA_024509875.1 Oreohelix idahoensis | reverse complement strand
ATTGGTATTAATTTTGTTGTATTGTTTTTTTTTGTGTTTTTATGGTGTTGGTATTGTTTTGTTTTTTTTTGTATATTATTGGGTTGTTTTTTTTTTTGTTTGTGAGGGGAGGGGGATAAGAGATGTTGAAGGGGGAGGGGAGGGGTGTTGGTGGTTTTGGGGTTTGTTTGGTGGTGGATGTTGTTGGATTGGATGGAGTGGATTGGATGGTGTGGAAGGTTTTTTAATTTAATTGATTTAATTTATTTTTGTAGTGGGAAGGATTTGGGATTGTTTTGTTATTAAGGTGGGTTTAATTTTTTGTGTGAGGTAGATGAGATGAGAATGGGGATAATAATTGAAGGGGATATATATAGAGATAGATAGATATATAATAGAATATAGATATATATGAAGAGAGAAGAGATATATATTATATATAATATATATTATAGAATTAATATATATATATAATATTATATATATATAATATTATATATATATATAGATATCATCTCTCTCTCTCCTCTCATGCTCCATTTGTATTAGCCCGGCTTTTTTCAACCTAGTTGCCTTTTGTGCTTTGTCGAACTATTTCCACGGGCCATGCAGTGTCGTAACTATGGCTGCGTCTTGCCCCGGGTGACAACAAGAAGAGGGGCGAAACGGAAACTATTTATATACAATACTGTTAAAAATACTTGCAAGTGTGTTTTTTTTTAAAGGAAAGGCGGGGCGGGGGGGGGGGGGGAAAGATAGGGTCCCCCCCGAGTGCCAAATACTTTTAAAGTACGCCCTTGTTTCAGGCCATTAATTTATGAATTTCTCCAAACTTATTGTTTAGTTCGTTCTTCTTGTTCTCCGTGTTGAAAAAGCTATCACACAAACACTTTGACATTTCTTCCTCCTTATTACAACACTCCCCCCCCCCCCCGTGGACTCCACTAGGAAATGAACACATCCAGCATGTAACCAATGCACCATCGGCCAAATTAGTAAGCCAAGTGTGACCTCTACCAATGCCTGAGGCCCGCAGAGCTGGAGAATCCTCTGGGGCTTGCAAGATAGCCCAAAAAAACCTATACCATATATACCCAAGGGTAAAAGAGTGGAAAACTCAAATCCGGGTGTTTGGAAAAGTGATGCCCTTCAGTGGAAGCAGTGATCAGCTACCGTAGATTGACATCTCCATGCAGCATAGCACTGGGCGGGTACCTGTGATAATCATTTGCGCTATATTATTAATACTTTTGTCTTAGTGTGACAAACGGGCAGGGCGGCCCCTAATCTGATCTTGTTTCACTCCAGCATGATCGGTACATTAGCGGTAACTGATTTTTTATATGTGCTTTTAATTGTCGCACTTTACATCTTCTTTCTTTCTTCGTTATTTTTCTGTTAAGTAGCAAGATATTTTTTTTATTCGAGTAGTGTTGTTCGAATTGCTTGAGACACTTCCTGTAGGTGGCGAGTTATATAAATTTCACATATGCTTGTTGACGCTACCACATAGATTTGCTGAGAGATAATTTAGACTCGCTCATAGGGTTGCAGTTGGGGACCCGGCTACTGCATTGTGCTAGAGGATAGTGTAGCACGCAAAGATCCTCGTGTACGAGGCTGCGGGAAACTTAAGGAACATAGAGCTTTCCTGTCCTACTATGTTGTTATGAGACAAAAGTATCTTTCTGATAATAGTAATGTATGGCTACATATTTGAACACGCCTGTTTGATATGAGTTATATCGATCTGTCTGTAAGTTGAGTGTACAACAAGGCATCGGAGATCTTATTTGACAACATACTATTGGAGGAGAGTTGACCTCTTGCTGCCCCTCTATGTTCAAAGAATTATCCAGAAGGTCGGTATATTTTGGATATTACCCCGATAACCCGCCTTGTTTGAATATCGATTGGAGATTTTTTGGCACAGCTCATAACAAAACGATTGCGTGGGAAGGCGTGGGAGTAAAATCTGATCCTTTTCTCAGCTTTTTCACTTGTGAAACACTCCCAAGACACCTATATTGCAACGTGAAGAATTAGAATCTGACATTTCCTTCTTCAAATACCGAACTACTTATATACTTGTGAGTAATTTAATCAGGACTTACGATTATAGCCTCCGGTACATAGAGGTTAGTGGCCCTGGCTTCCTAGCGCAGTTGGTCTATGGTTCGAACTCCAGAAGAGGTGGGATTTTTTTTAGCCACAAAAGGCTCCTGGTCGACCCCAGCCCCAAATGGGTATCCATAGCAACTGCTGGGAAGGTTAAAAGCAGCCGGGGCGTGAAGTCGACACATCACCACCCCTAGTGTGCCGACGGTCAAGATAATATGTGCCTAACCCATATTCCCCAATATGCATCAAATGGGCGTGTAACAGGTTCCTTTTACCTTTACAGATAGCCCAGAAAATCTCTAACATTTTAAATAAGAAAAACCGGAACTGAGGAAACCTGAAGGACTCACTTATTTTAAAATAACGACACTCCAGACGCGTGTAAGATGTACGATTCGTCCCTCTTTTATTTCATCTGAAGCACAATAGTCTGGGAGCCCAGTGGATTTTCGTTAAGTTTGTGATTTACTTTTTCATATTATTATTACTAACATGTGAATCTAACATTTTTATATATATATAATTTATATATTTATATTTATAATTTATATATTTATATATGTGTATATAATTGCCATGTGAATTTTAATAAGTAAAACTCGCAAGTGGATGTCACGGTCATTTGAGGCTGGTAACCTCCTAGCGTATAGAAAGAACACCCACTTGCAACGGCTGGTGATTGCATTATAGATAGTTTTCGTTAGATGAGAAACTAAAAGCATAAAGTTAGTTCCAGGTTCCCTTATGGGAGCTAGTTAGGAAAAGTTGAATAAGAAATAGAAGTACATTCTAAGTATAATATATTACATTTTCAAAGCAGTGTAAATGTCCCTATTAAACAATAGGAACACTTTAAAAATTAATGTAAAGTTTTTAAGGCTTTAAAACCAGTAGAAAAAGTCTAAGTGAAAAAAATTCATTATTAAAAAGTAAATGGAAAGTGTTCCGAACTTTTCAATCAGTGTGAAAAACATTAAATATGAAAACATATTCAATTTATTAATCATGAACACTTATTCAAGCAGTGTGGAGTAAGTATATGTAAAACAGACCTCTATCTTTAATTATTATAATCGTTGATCATTTAAAAATAGTCATGTAAAAGCTAAATGCATATTCTATTTTAAATGAAAGGGAAACACTTTCATCCCGCTGGGATTAGAAATTTTAAATTCTTCCTCGAGGGTAAAGTCTGAGTAATGTGGGGATGGTTGGTATATGGAAGTTAGGAACCCATAACAAAGGGTATTAGAAAAAACTTCCGATACCACATCAGAAAAGCGTGTATTCGGTTCGATTCATTTAAAACCATTAATTAAATGTGTGGTACCAGCTGAAAATACTATCTTTGGAACAAGATGGGAACAGTGGGCCTAAGCTTTTAGACGAAGGGACCCACGTGGTAGACTTCTCCTCCCATTACATTTCTTTTCTATGGGAAACTAGACTACACCCGGACACCCGTTGGACCCATGGACGAACGTGGAGCAGGAGTGTAAAGAACCAACCCATAAGAAGGTAGCAGGAAAACCGTTGGTTATGGCAGCTAAGTTCAAAACCTACGCTTGCCACACTTGAACTTCTTGTAACACTTCACAATCCTTAAAGACCATAATGGATAACTTTTCTTGATCCAAAGCTATTCAAATAATTTTCCGACTTGATAAAACATAAAGTGATTATTAAAATGTTTTGATTATTTGTAATGTTTTACAACTTTAACTTCGATTATAAATCATTTTAAAAGTTAACTGCATGTATTGTCTTAGTACAAATTAACTACACACACTCAAAACAGAGCAATACTAGAATAATAAGAATATCCACTAAATCAGGGAAGGGGTGTGGGAGGGAAAAGGGGGGGTGGCTTAAACGAGCTGAAAGTAAATAATTGCTTATAATATCTTCACCAAAGCGTTTGGCAGAATGGCAGAGTTAAAACCTACTCAACAAAAGCAGTATTATTTATCGCTTATCCTGAATATCTTGTGAAACACTCCTGGAGATAGAAAGGCGTTTTGTTTCATTCTATTTACGTATCATGCCAAGATGTGATTCATGTGTCGATAGGTGTAGATAACCTTTGAAGCCCATATTAGATTACTCTTGAGAATTTGGGTAACTGTTTTTGTGACCACTACTGCACAAGCAGGGGAGGGCAATACCGTCCCACACTTAACACAAATTTTGTTTTATTAATTTGTAATTTTATTAATGAAGAAAAATATAATCCTATTCAACCTCTGAGTGATTTAATATTTAGGAACTGAGGGACACTGAGCGGTTTGGGCAATCAGGCAGTTCCCGAGAGCCCACAATCAGTAATGGCACATTGTCTCCTAGCCTCCATATAGCGTAATCAGCTGTCAAGTAAACAGCTTCTTATTGCCTGGGGGGGGATTACAGTTTACAGCCAATCCGCTCCTGTTTAGATATAATATTTTCTCCTTCTGTTGATTCATTATACTCTGACTGATAAAGCAGTAAGTGGCCATCACGCCTAATGGCGTCTTTGTAAGGACAGCCAACAAAATATCACGTATATTGCCTACGGACCCGTGGGACCATCCTTTCGTTACCGTAAATAACACATAAGGAAGGGATAACCCGAGGCCTGTAAACAGTAAATTAATATTAGACAAACATAAAGGTATGTTTTCAGGCACTCGTAAGAAATAAAGAAGTAGAACACTTGGACAACAGAAAAACAACAGACGTGAGTGGCTTACCCATGGTTCGAACCCCGTACCTTCCGTACGACAACTCCGCCTAGCTGGCCGTGGGGTCAGTGTGATTCGCTTGATAGCTAGGCGGAGTTGTCGTACGGAAGGTACGGGGTTCGAACCCTGGGTAAGCCACTCACGTCTGTTGTTTTTCTGTTGTCCAAGTGTTCTACTTCTTTATTTCTTACGAGTGCCTGAAAACATACCTTTATGTTTGTCTAATATTAATTTACTGTTTACAGGCCTCGGGTTTCCCTTCCTTATGTGTTATTTACGGTACGAAGGATGGTCACCGGTCGAGCAATATAGGGATATTTTGTTGCTGTCCTACAAGACGCCATTAGGCGTGATGGCCACTTACTGCTTTATCAGTCAGGGGCTAATGATCAAAGAAGGAGAAAATATTATATCTAAACAGGAGCGGATTGGCTGTAAACTGTAATCCCCCCCAGGCAATAAGAAGCTGTTTACTTGACAGCTGATTACGCTATATGGAGGCTAGGAGACAATGTGCCATTACTGATGTGGGCTCTCGGGAACTGCCTGATTGCCCAACCGCTCAGTGCCCCAGATCCTAAATATAAATCCTCAGAGGTTGAAGTATTATATTTTTCTTCATTAATTAAAATAAAATAAATAAACAAAATTTGTTAAGTGTGACGGTATTGCCTCCCCTGCTTTGCAGTAGTGGTCCAACAGTTACCAAATCTCAAGAGTATCTAATATGGGCTTCAAAGGTATCTACCTTCGCACATGATCACACTTGGCAGATACGTAAATAGAAGAAACAAAACGCTTCTATCTCCAGGGAGTGTTCACAAGATATTCAGGATAAGCGAAAATAATACTGCTTTTGTTGAGTAGGTTAACTCTGCCATTCTGCCAACGCTTTTGTGAAGGATTTAAGCAATTATTACTTTCAGCTCGTTTAAGCCCCCCCCCCCCCCTTTCCCCCCACACCCCTTCCCTGATTTAGTGGAATTCTATTATTCTAGTATAGCTCTGTTTAGAGTGTGTGTAGTAATTTGACTAAGACAAACATGCAGTAACTTTAAAATGATTAAATCGAAGTTAAATTTGTAACATTACAAATAACAAAATTTAATAATCACTTTAGGTTTTAACAGTTGGAAAATAATTTGAATAGCTATGGATCAAGAAAAGTTATCATTATGGTCTTTAAGGATTGTGAAGTGTTACAAGAAGTTCAAGTGGCAGCGTAGGTTTGAACTTAGCTGCCAACAACGGTTCTGCTCCTTCTTATGGGTTGGTTCTTTTCACTCTGCTCACGTTCGTCCTGGTCAAGGGTGTCGGGTGTAGCTCGTTTCCCAGAAATGTCAAGGAGAGTCTACCACGTGGGTCCTTCGTCTTAAAGCTTAGGCCACTGTTCCCTTCTTGTTCCAAAGATAGTATTTTCTGCTGGTACCACCAATAATTATGGTAAAAGAATAGAACGAAACGCTCTTCTGAGTATGGAGTTTTCTAACCCATAGTTATGGGTTCCTATCTTCCTATACCACCATCCCAATTACTCAGACTTTACCCTCGAGGAGAATTAAATTTAATCCCGCGGGATAAAGTTTCCTTTACATTTAAATAGAATAGCTTTAGCTTTACATGACATTTAAATGAAAAGATTAATAATACAGATAGAGTCTGTTTACATATACATCTCCACTGCTTGAAAAGTGTTCATGATCTAAATTGAATATGTTTTCATTTATGTTTTACACTGATTGAAAAGTTGGAAACTTCCATTACTTTAAAATGAAAATTTTCACATAGACATTTACACTGGTTTAAAGCTTAAAAACTTACATTAATTTTAAAGTGTCTATGTTTATAGGGACATTTACACTGCTTTGAAAATGTAATTATTATACTTAGAATGTACATCATTTCTTTCATCTTTTCCTCCCTGCTCCATAGGGAACCTGGAACTACTTTATGCTTTTAGTTCTCATTACGAAACTATCAATAAAGCAATCACCAGCCCGTGCAGTGGTGGTTCATTCTATTCGCTGAGGTTGCCAGCCTCAAATGACCGTGACATCCACTTGCGAGTTTTACTTATTAAATTCACATGGCAATATATACACATATATAAATATATAAATATAAATATAAATATAAAAATATATATATATATATATGTTAGTTCACATGTTAGTAATAAAATATGAAATGTAAATCACAACTTACGACAATCCTGGCTCACAGACTATTTGCTCAGATGAATAAAAGAGACGAATCGTCCTCTTACACGCGTCTGGAGTGTCGTTAATTTAAATAAGTGAGTCCTTCAGTTTCCTCAGTCCCGGTTTTCTTATTTAAAATGTTAGAGATTTTCTGGGCTATCTTGTAAAAGGTAAAGGAACCCGTTACACGCCCATTGAGGCATATTGGGAATATGGTGTTAGGCCCATATTATCTTGACCGTCGGCACACTAGGGGTGATGTGGTCGACATCACGCCGGCTGCCTTAACCTTCCCAGAGTTGCTCTGGTACCCATTTGGGGCTGGGTCGACCCAGGAGCCATTTGTGGCCTAAAAAAATCCCACCTCATCTGGAGATCGAACCATAGACCACTGCGCTAGGAAGCCAGTGCACTAACCACTATGCTACCGCGGCTATATTGTAAGTCCTGATAAATACTCCAATAAAAGTTGTCGGTATTTGAAGAAGGAATTCCAAATTCTAATTCTTCACGTAGCAGTCTGGTGTCTTGGCGAGTGATTTCTCAAGTGAAAAAGCTTGAGAAAATGGTCAGATTATATTCCCTGCCTTCCCACGCCTTCGTTTGTTATGAGCTATCAAAAACTCCAGTCTTATTCAAACAGGCGGGTTATGGGGTAATTTCAAAATATTCCGACATTGGATAATTTTGAACGTATGGCAGAGGTAAACTCTCCCATATATGGTAATAAGATGTCCGATGCCCTTGTGTACAAACTTACGGACAGATCGGTAAACTCATACAACAGCGTGTTCAAAATGTAACCATCATTACTTTATCAGAAAGTACTCTTGTCAAAACAAGTAGGACAGAAAACGCTTATGTCATAAGTTTCCGCAGCGTACACGAGATCTTGTGCTAATTTTAGCCAAGCTGTGCCGGTCCCTTACGACTGCGAGTAATTATCTCAGCAAATATGGCTAGCGTCAAAAAAATGTGATTATTATCACCTACAGGGAGTGTCAAGCAATTCGACAATACTCAAATTTCTGCTACTTAACAGAAAAATAACGAAGAAAGAAAGAAAAGTGCGACAATTAAAAGCACATAATAAAAATCAGTACCGCAAATGTACCGACACTGCTGGAGTGAAACACAGATCGATAGGGGCCGCCCCGTTTTGTCACACTAAGACAAAAGTATTAATAATATAGCGCAAATGATTATCACAGGTACCCGCCCAGTGCTTGCTGCATGGAGATGTCATCTACCGGAGGCTGATCACTGCATTCACTGAGCATCACTTTTTCCAACCCCACGGATTTGAGTTTTCACTCTTTACCCTTGCGGTATATGGGTATAGGTTTTTGGGCTATCTTGCAGCCCCAGAGGACTTCCCCAGCTCAGCGGGCTCAGCATTGGTAGAGGTCACACTTGGCTTACTAATTGGCCGATGGTGCATTGTTACATGCTGGATGGTTCTCTACCCTAGAGGAAGTCCCACGGGGGGGGGGGGGAGTGTTGTAAAAGGAGAAGAAATGTCAAAGTGTTTGTGTTGATTAGCTCTTTCAACACGGAGAACAAGAAGAACGACTAACAATAAGTTTGAGAAATTCATAAATTAATGCCTGCAAACAGGGGCGTACTTAAAGTATTTGGCACTCGGGGCGGATCCTATCTTTGGCCCCCCCCCCCCCCGCCCCGCCTTTCCTTTAAAAAAAACACACTTGCAAGTATATTTTAACAGTATGTATCATAATAGTTTCCGTTATCGCCCCTCTTCTTGTTGTCACCCGGGGCAGAACGCAGCCACTTAGTACGCCACTGCATGCCCGAAATAGTTCGACAAAGCACAAATGTGCAACAGGTTGAAAAAGCCGGGCTAATACAAATGGAGCATGAGAGAGAGAGAGAGAGAGAGAGAGAGAGAGAGAGAGAGAGAGAGAGAGAGAGAGAGAGAGAGAGAGAGAGAGAGAGAGAGAGAGAGAGAGAGAGAGAGAGAGAGAGAGAGAGAGAGAGAGAGAGAGAAAAAAGAGATTGGAGTGGACAAAGGCGCAGAGACAGAAAATATTTTACTGGTATCACAAGGTAGTTATTTTCTTGAACTCTTGCAGGAAAATACGTATTTTTGGTTTGGTTTGATTTGGTTTGGTTTTTTAAGGACTATCCTCATTGCACGCTGACTACTCCATCAGTGCTCTGATCTCCTCCCTTAGATCACACACGAAGGATCTCAGCACAGTGCACGAACTCTTTAGGATCGGCGAGAATCCCAATGTGTGTATATAAGAATTACACAATCTATAAATATTTTTGTGGTGGGTAGGTTTCTAATTTTTAAATTTTGAACATATTTTTGTGGTGGGTAGGTTTCTAATTTTTAAATTTTGAACATATTTTTTGTGGTGGGTAGGTTTCTAATTTTTAAATTTTGAACATATTTTTTGTGGTGGGTAGGTTTCTAATTTTTAAATTTTGAACATATTTTTTGTGGTGGGTAAGTTTCTAATTTTTTAATTTTGAACATATTTTTTGTGGTGGGTAAGTTTCTAATTTTTTAATTTTGAACATATTTTTTGTGGTGGGTAAGTTTCTAATTTTTTTAATTTTGAACCTATTTTTTGTGGTGGGTAAGTTTCTAATTTTTAAATTTTGAACATTTTTTTTGTGGTGGGTAAGTTTCTAATTTTTAAATTTTGAACATATTTTTGTGGTGGGTAGGTTTCTAATTTTTAAATTTTGAACATATTTTTTGTGGTGGGTAGGTTTCTAATTTTTTTTTTTTGGAACCTGTTTTTTTGTGGTGGGTAGGTTTCTAATTTTTAAATTTTGAACATATTTTTTGTGGTGGGTAAGTTTCTAATTTTTTAATTTTGAACATATTTTTTGTGGTGGGTAAGTTTCTAATTTTTAAATTTTGAACATATTTTTTGTGGTGGGTAAGTTTCTAATTTTTTAATTTTGAACATATTTTTTGTGGTGGGTAAGTTTCTAATTTTTTAATTTTGAACATATTTTTTGTGGTGGGTAAGTTTCTAATTTTTTTAATTTTGAACCTATTTTTTGTGGTGGGTAAGTTTCTAATTTTTAAATTTTGAACATTTTTTTTGTGGTGGGTAAGTTTAATTTTTAAATTTTGAACATATTTTTGTGGTGGGTAAGTTTCTAATTTTTAAATTTTGAACATATTTTTGTGGTGGGTAGGTTTCTAATTTTTAAATTTTGAACATATTTTTTGTGGTGGGTAAGTTTCTAATTTTTTCATTTTGAACATATTTTTTGTGGTGGGTAAGTTTCTAATTTTTAAATTTTGAACATATTTTTAAAAACGTAAAGGTGCAGTCGTACGGGAGTGAAGTGTTATAAACTTCAATATACCAGGTCTCAGATTTATGAGGTAGAGTGAGCAGTTCCATTCCTCGCTGCTTTTGTCTTCTCAAGAGCTGAGTCGCATACCCATTTACAGCTGGGTAGGCTGGAGCGTGACGACACCAGGGTACGATCACGGTAACTTTACCCCGAAAACACACACGCAAGAGAGACAGATAAAATAAAGACTTCATGACAAAGAAACTAGAGCAGACTACCATGGCCATATTTGCTCAAATAGATTAAGTTCAAAGACTATATTGAAAAAAAGAGATGTTAGATGAAGAGGTAAGAAATACAAACAAAGGAAGTTTCGAGGTGGGTGATATTGTTTAATCATTAACATAAATCAATGCAAGAGGTAGATAGATAGACAATATTACAGAAATGCTTGAACAGCACGGGCTCACAAATGAAAACGTCAGCTCCCAACGCCGTTTCACGGCAAAAGTGGATTTTTTGTTTTAAAGTAAAAAGAGTAATGGTAATCAGGGTCTACCTGTGACTATACACAGATAAAGACTATGATTCACACCACACTAACAAATATGTATACACACAAAGGAAAGACAATGGAAAAAGTTAACATTAGAAGTGAAAGATTTGTTTTATTTTTGGACCGTGCACGTGAAAACTGATGTTTGCCTTCTGCATGGGATACCCGTCTCAACCCTATGTGGGTTATAATTGGGGAGTATGTTGTTCATTATGCTATATAACATAGTACATTGATCATTTTTTCTTGTGTTTGGGTTCTTCCATGCTGTAGTTTATCTGCCGTTTGTTGTGAACCTTTCCAGGCTCCCAGAATATCTCTCTTTAACTTGTAGCGATTTGAATGGTTTATAGGTTCTGTTTAACTGTATCTTTTTCCATCTTTTGTTATTGCATTTGACATAATTTTAAATTTATCTAACGGACATTTGTTGATTTTTTTTTTTTTTTTTTTTTTTTGGTATTGGTAGTTAGTTTATTTTTACTTCTTGTACAGATATCGTGTGGTAGGAGAATTATTTGTACGTGTTTTTGTTCTTTCAGTATTGTTCTCTTTTGTTCTGGTTGTTATATGTTAGTTCTTGTTTACGTAATATAAAATTTTATTATGTTGTGTAGCTCCCTGGATAGGTCAATTTTTAGTACAGTTTCTAGTGATGGTGATTGTGAATTTTGTGTTCTCAAGTCTTCCATGAGTGGTTTTCTGTTCTGGTCAATATTTCTTTCATGTTAACACATAATTTGCTATGGTGTTTTCCTCCTGTAGTGGGTTTGATGGTATTGTATGGTTGATGTTACCTAGTGTGATGCATGAGGTCAGCTGTGAAGGCTCCTGAGATAAATGTAGCTGTGAATTTACAGAAGGCCCTTCTTGCTACCACTTACGACCTCACACATATCTTTTTTACTAATGAATGTGGCTACGTTAAAAATCTAGGGTACTGATATGTAATGTGTTGTGGTAGATTACATACACACACACACACAGATATTTAATAAGTCTAATAATATTAATAAAATTTATAATACACTGAACTAACTCAAGCTGTTTAAATTTTTGATATTAAATTTTCTTTAAGTTTATTTGTTCTGAACCAAGGTTTTATTTTGGTCAGAACATATGAAAAATTTTGAAATTATGAATGAAATGCATGAATATATGTCATAATAAATTAGAAAATGTGTACATATGTATTTCAAATGACTGGTTAATAGTAATTATCTTAAGATAGTCCCAGGAGAACTTATTTCTAGATATGCTGTTGGGGTGATATCATCACTCCCTGTCTATGACTACCAAACATTGTCCATTCACTGATGGGAGTAATACAAGTTTTATTTCCCAAAATTTTTGTGGGTTTTAGTGATGGTAATATAGTTGGTGTGTTAGTTAGTAAATAAGTTGGTGAAGGTCCAGCAGGCCAGACGCTCACGTATCTTGACTGAGTAGTTCTGGTGCTGGAATCTGGTGGCCCCACCTCTCCGTGCTTGGGGACAATATAAGGCTGCTCTGACAAAATACTAGACTGCACTGGTCCACACTTGTATATATCAACACAGCATTTGACACCACTTTGGTGCCAAACAGAAACTCACACTTCTGCAACAAAAGTATTGGGTCATGTGTCAGAACTCTACCTCCTGAGCCATTTCTGCCCACAACATTACACGACAACACCACATAGACGGGGTCAGATCTCTCTGACCATACAGCACATCTTACCAAGTTGGTTTCACATAGTACTAGTTCCCCAAGACTACATATTCTGAAATATGTTCATTAGCTTCCTGCTATTGAATAAGATAGGTGATATGTTCCACTGATCTCAACACTTGATCCGCCCTTCATAATCCTTGCTGGCGTTTATGTATTTTGTTTGTCTCTAGACCCTGAACTTGGGCTGGGGATCTAGAGCGAATCCTTACTTGTTGTAAGGGATAGATTTTGATATGGCAGTATCAAATCACTCGAAACATTAAACAATATTAAAATATACAAAGAAATGCTTTCAGTCTTACCAGAATTATGAATAGAGAACACAGTTATATTCTAGCAAAACTCAGCTGAGCTGCTGGCTCTAGTATGGCGTCCCTCTAAATATTGCAATTAGCTTCTGGGAATTACACCACTGAAGAATTACTGTGTCTACTAATGAACAATTTATGTTGAATGGCAAAAATGCGCGTCTGTGCGCCGATAATATGATTATCTGTGGCCAATCACCGACTTCCCCCCTTTCAAATTTCAAACCTCCGACCAAAAGTCAATTCAGTCATACCTCAGTCAAGTATGTATTATTGTCTGTTGGTCCGTCTGTCTCTACTTGCTTTTTCATAAAAAAAACACGATTGGTTCTACATGCCTTTCTACACGAATCGGTCTCTAGAGTTATTTTTAGCCACAATTTTCCACTATTTCCCCCTCTCTTTCATTCCAACTAGATTTTAGCACTTGAGTCTCAAGGCCGCAATTTTTGAAAATTAGTGACATTTTTTTTAACAGTGCAGTCGCTCGTCTGTTATGAACAACACAGTCTTTTGTCAATATCTTCATTATTATCTATCCGTCTGTATAAATGAAAGCATATTATTTCTCTGCTCAAGATGGGCTATCAGACTAGCTAGGTTTTATATTCCTAACATTATTATTAAGAAAAAGTTACTTTTTCAAGGTTAGTTGTTTTTTTTTTTGAAATATGTTCGAGCATCTTCTGTAATGCGTTTGCCGCTGAATTCAAATAAAAGGACTAAGTATCGTAAAAGCGTCCAAGAAATGACTGTTGCGTATAATAGCTAAGGTCTCTTTTGTCCACTTCTTTACATTGTGTCAACTTGTGGACGTGAATTTTTTTCCTTTCCCCACCAATTGCGTCTTTTTAGCCTTGCTAGTTTCAAGCACGTGTTCAGTCATATTTTTTTCTTTTTGATCTCCGTTCCCTCCCGTCTCCAAGGGTAAACGTTTTGTCTGTGCGTCTAACAAGTTAGTTTCCATGGCGGGTAGTGAACCGCGGCATGGGCGATCATGTCTTCTAGTAGCTTACGCATTATTTTTATCCCTACATTTTATCTTTGGAGATATTTTAACGTTGTATCACGGTTAAATTTATCACACCTCCAGACATGTTAAACACAAGGATTCATCCACCATGAAATAGCTTGTTCCTAGTTGTAGTCTAATCAGTTTTCTATTGCAGGGTATTCTTGTTTCTTTACATATCTGACATGTTCGTGTTGAATCTTTTTAGTAAACTATAGGCGTGTCTGCCTTTCTGGCTTTGTTTGCAGTTTTATGTCCATTCCTTTATTATAATATTTTTAATTATACTTTTGATCTCTATTGTGCCTAACCCTGTGTTTATGTGGGTTGGGCTTCTTCTTCCGGTTTTTGCTTCCTTAGTAGTGATATAATCATGAGAAACAAAAATATTGTTGGGGCACAAGAAATGTACTGTGTGGAGGGGTTGGGATGCTTTTGTTAAGGATATGTGCTCCTCGGGGAGCTGAAAGTTATTGATTGGATTTATTGAAAGGGGACAGGAGGATGTGGTGAGACATGATCGCCTAACCCAGCTTCCATGGATCATAAAGGAGAGGAAACACCCAAAAATACTTGATACCCACGAGCGACAGAAATTGACTTTTACGTAAAAACAAACACCTATTTGCTCTACGTAAGGTTTTAAACATTGTTAGAATAGTTTATAATGACTCAGAGGCTTATTTTAAGATTACTATCAACTGCGGTAAGGCGCTTCACTAAATGAATTGATACTCTCCTCTCATATTGGTAAACGCTGGGCGGAGATGTTGTTTTCAGTGACTTTCTTAAAGTGGTTGCAAGCAGTCGCGCCCAGAATAAATATAGCCCTTTTGAAACAGGTTTTGAAATCTTCCGAGCACGAAATTCTAACATGCACTGTTGGCTTCATAATCTGGGCTGAGTGTGTCATCACAGATCAATCGTTTTCTCTAAGCTGTTTATCCTAGCAATATAATTGAATCTATTTACATTCCTACCTACATTGCTAGCTAACTTCATACCCACGTACCTGCATCTATACCTACCAAACTACATAAGTATCTATCTGTCTGTCTATCCATCCATCCATCCATCTATCCACCCACATTACCACCCACCCATCTATCTATCCACCTACCCACCCATCAATCACTCAATCTATCTATCTATCTATTTAACCATTTAATCTGTCTATCTGTCTGTCTATCTATCTTATCTATATATTTATCAGTTTATCTATGTATCTATCTATTTATAGATCTGTAAGTGTTTGTCTCTTTGTGAGCCTCTTTGTCTGTCTACATGTCTTAGTATGTCCGCACTCTAGGGTTATATTCTATTATGCGCATATAAAAAGCTACTTTGTTTATTGATCAAATTTATGGAGTCGTTGTAGCTTTTCAGTCTAGTCCCTACGAAAAAGAGCGATACTTAAAAGAAAACATTCATAGTTCTCATCTGTTTCCACACCTGTATATTCTTTCTCTCAAAACATCCTTTCTCTTCCATGAACTTCTGTTTAAACACAAAATTTTGAATGGTAGGACACCTATGTACTTGCAACAATTCTGTCACCATCAATACTCCTCATACTTCATGCGTGGCGACCTACTTCTGGACCTCGCAAAGTCTCGAACTAACCTGTTTCGTAGCTGCTTTAGTTATGCAGGTGCTAAATGGTGGAATTATTTACCGAGATCTGTCAAAAATAAAAACTACACCACGTTCACAACATATACAACGTTCTCTCTCTCTCTCTCTCTCTCTCTCTCTCTCTCTCTCTCTCTCTCTTCTCTCTAATTACTTTGATTAACTATGAAGGAGTAAAAGCAGACATATTAGAATTTATGCATTTTCATTGGACGTAACTGAGGAATAAAAAAGGGAGATAATATTAGATGTAGCTAAAATGAGAACGAATCACCCTACTAAGTGACCCATTGAACTACTTAAACATGTCTCTTAAACGGTCGTGTTGCTTGATCTTCTACTTCATCTTTGATCCTTAGCCGCCGACTGTCAAAGCAGTCAGTGGCATCACGTCTGGTGGCAACTTGTTGGGCAGCAACAAACTGCTTCCACTTTGCTCGGTCGGCGGCCAGACTTCGTACAGTCCCCCAGCTCTGGTTCATTCTTTGCATCTCGGCTTCCACAGTTCTCCGCCAAGTTGTTTTTGGTCGGTCTGTCTTTCGTTTTCCTTCCGGAGCCCATAGCATAGCTGTTCTTGTTGTGGCATCGGGATCTCTTCTGAGGACGTGGCCAACCCAACTCCAGCGTCTGCCAGCTGTGATGGTGTGCAGTCCTCTTGGTTGCTCCGAGTAAGCAGTTCTTGGTTGGTAATGGTATTCGGCAAAAGATTCGGAGAATTTTCATTAGACAAATTGTGTGAAAAGAGGACAATTTCGACATTTCCTTCGCTGTTGCTCTTCAGCATTCCGCACCATAAAGAAGCACAGAAAGTACACATCTCTCATATAATCATAAGTTTGTGTTTATGCAGTACTGAGAGGACTTTCAGATGTTGTTTAGACTAGTGTGACAGAGTTATGTAAATAGATTACATGTATCCACACGTCTTTGCTCCCACCTGGCTCCCACCTTGCTTCCTTATTAGTATGCACGATTTGTTAACGCAGAACCCCTACACTTCGATATCTGTCTCACTCATAATTTAGCCACGCCTATTTTTCTTTTCTCTTTTGTCTTACAGTCACTAGGAATGTTTATAAACAGACCGATTAACTAGTTCACGACGGGACAGGTAAACAGCTAGCGAGTAAGAGCCGTTAACTGAATTATAACGCCAGCGATTGGGCAACCGTTGTAATAGTGACAGGCCAGACTGAACACGGGTAGAGAGAGTCAAAAGTTGTACCTTTGATATATTGCACTTTCTCAGGGGGAATAAGCGAATGAAGAACAGAAAGGGGCGATTACCGCAGTTACCGTCCTCAGCCGTCTGTTCGTGAGTCCCAGAGAATGTAATTAAGCTACGGAACAAGGAGATCAAAGAGACGATTTGCTCGTGGGACATCGTCTATGGTCGGCAAAAGTGAGAAATAAAGCTTTCATTCAGAAATCGACCGCAGATTTGCCCAAAATACGGGCTAAGGCGTGAAATCTCGCAATCGCTAGCGAATTTCTACCTAATTCATTTATATACCTTATCCTTTAAACTCAATTTATCTAGTAGCCACAGAATTTTTAGAACATCTAGCTCGAATTCTAGAGCCATTTGTATTATTGGATTTTCTTAGTTTTTCGTTGGAGATAGTTTTAATTTCTGTGTTGCGTACGGATCACAAACTCAAACCTACCAGCGGCCTTAATCTGAGAAAAGGGTCTAAGTCTAGTCCAACAAAAATATAAAAAAAACAACATTCTTATGTAAATATCGGGTCTTCGAGGTTGACCTGTTCGGCCCTCTTGTTTCACCTAGCGGGAGAGAGAGAGAGAGAGAGAGAGAGAGAGAGAGAGAGAGAGTTTCAATATATGACATAAGAATAACTGTAACTGGACATATAGCTACCCAGATTTTTTTTTTGCATTTTTTCATTTACATTCAGCCCACTGTGGCGAAGAAATATCAAAATTAACACTACCGACCACTGTGTTGTGGAGAAGATTTATCCAGAGAGATTTATGTACCTGACATTCTTTTTAACTATCGAATATTACCAGCTACAGTACACTGTGATCATTAGATCTCGAATTTGTGTTTCCTACCTGGACTAATTGATGTGACATAAACAGAATCCTATTAACAGTAACAAAGTACGCTTTCCCCAATAAGAGGATTAGTCAGTCTTGGAGGAACTGGGGCGTATTTTGCCAAAACCCAACCCTGGATTTGTCGTGTGTACCACGGAGATATGTTCTAGATGTTGTAATCAACGATTAGGTAAGCGAGATTGAAATGTGGCCACATGTTTGTCAGAAGCGAGAGAAAGAAGGAGTGAATAATTCTTCTATTGTATAATCATTGTATTCACTTTGTTTTTTTTTTCTTCTTATGTTTGCTAATACTGTTCATTTTCAGAATAGATTAATTAGAAACTCTGTTTTTTACAGTATAGTCAAATTCTATAACATAATGATACTCTTTTGACCTTTTGGGGGTTAATATCTTCTTCTAACGGGATCTTGTCTCAACAGAGGGAATTGCACTTATGTGTCTATTTCTTTATTATTTCTGTAACCTATGATTTTATATTTGATATTTGATACTGAATGTGTGAAGTTTTCTTTATGATAAATAAACTTAACATAAAACGTAATTACCTGTGTTGGTCAGCTCGGCCCAATATCCCTACACCATTACTATAGTTTCACGTTTGTGCGTCAAGTTGTCGTCACTTATCTGTGTGTGTGTGTGTGAGTGGTTATAGCATATACGTTAATATATACAGGAAGGTAAACTGTCTGATAAACAAATTTCAGTCGTAGCGATAGGCTGGACTAGAGTATCTTCTCAATCCAGGGACAGAATCTACCTTTTCACCATTTCACTCGTGAAATCTATTTCTTTACCTTATCTCTCACTGAGTTACCACCTTTTTCCAGTTCTATTCAGACGGGACCTATCTTCTTAAACACCTATCCAAAATCTACGACAACTAGCAAAGGCTGTTCTCGCTTTATTCATTCTGTTATTGATGTCTGTCGTACAGATAGGTTGTGAGTTATTTTTTTGCCCCTCTGAGTAGAGTGGATAGTGATAGGTACGTGAGAAAAAGATGTGAGAAATAGATTTCACGGGTGATAGTTTAAGGAACAAAATATGTCTATGGAATGAGTAAGTTTCTCTATTCCAGCCTTTCTATACGACTATAATTTAGTACATGACAACCTTGCCCTCCTCATACATATAAATATAAGTTTAACTACACACACACACAGCTATGTGACAACAAGGCACACAAACGTGAAAAACTACGGTTACTTGGGTATGGGTTTGAACAACACACAAAGGTAAGTTTCTTTGTTGTTTATTATCATTAAACTTGACAACACCAATTATCTAAAGAAAGATCAAATTAAAAAATCAGATTTACATACATATGAAATAGCAGAATAAATGTGCCCTCCCCCTATGGAGAAAAAACCCAAAAAGTTAATAACCCAAAGGTCGAAGGTTAGCACTATGTTAGGGTAGACAGTAAAGTAAACAAGTTCCTACTATATGCTACCCAGTAAATTAAACAAGTTTAAGCAAATCCAATGTTGGTAAATTCCCTGTAACAAAGAAAAATATTCACTCTCTCTTTCATACAGTGGCCACTCAATCACTCTTACCTACTCTTGGTGATATCCCTTGGAAATACAATTATCCCTGAAATATATGTAATGTCAGGTTCGCTTCCCAAATTGGCTCCAGTTCATCATCTAAAAAAAAAAACAAAGACTAGTGAGGTGAACGCCGAATCTGGTGTGGGTTTTTCCTGGATGAACAAAATTGCACCGTCAATAGTTGATGCATGAGCGTGATCTTGGGGTTCACAGTTAACAGAGGAAAATACTTCCAGCATTGGGAAACATCTGGGTGCTAAAAATGTTACAATTGATAAATGATGATAATTCTATCGGCTGACTCTATGATAGTGCGCCGATTCTGAAACAGCGTAAATTTCTGGATGCTTCTCTTGAATACGACTGTCAGAAGTTGGGAATAAATGTTATTTTTGCACACCCCAGTGGACTGATAAAATTGAAAAATATTGCTGGGTTTGGTAAGTCCTGTTAAATTTATAAGTTAAAATGTTTCTCAGGTATCTTTGGCAAATCTCGCTCACAAATGAAAATTGGTGACGCACAAGCCAAGAAAAAGAGACAATATTAACCATTCAGAAAAAGACCGCTGGACGGCCTTGTCATCAGGTCTGCTTGGGATATAAGAAAACAATTATGGAAAATGCTACTCCTCCATATAGCTATATATGCACACAGACGGGGACAAGACGATCTCTTATCCACTCCGTCAGTCCTGATTAAATTTAAAAGGCACACTGTGTTTTTCTTTTATGCCTACAATATCGCACGTCGCTTAAGTAGCTATTAATTTGGTCGGCGTTTGATAGTGTAGTCGTATGATATTAAATAATAGGCACTTATAATAAATACGCGCAATGAAATAAGTGTGAATTCTTCTCTGTCACTATCAGTCGCGCCTAGCATATAAATCAGTCAGCTAAAACCGTCTATTCTTGTGTGAGAAAGCGTGTGGTGAAAATTAACATTATAACTGAACATCTGGTATGTAACAGCTACGCGTTATTTTATTTCACTAGTTTTACCAGCTAGAAAATCTAAGTGAATTATAATGGTAAAAGCTAATACTTTTAAACACGTAAGCACTCATTTCTATTATTAAAAAATCAGAATGAAAAATCCCCACGAATTCCAATAACACATTTAGCGAAATGGTTCTAGAACTGCGTGCTTAGAGTATCCAAAAATTCTGAGTGACAACTGATAGCAGGTTTAAGAAAACACAGTTTATATATCATTATATTTCTCTGATCTATCGATGATGTTACTTTTCACTTTACTATGTGTAACGAAAATCAGAAACAGAGATTCAAGATAAAAGCGTTATGACCAGTCTTTCGTCGAGGTTTCAACCGACATCAAAAGACTTAAATTCCCTAACGGGTTTTCTCTGTACGAATGCCCGCTTCTGAAGATCAAAGAGCCCAGGGGTTTCTGGCTTCCCCTGAGTACGAACTGCAAAGGGTCTGTGTTTTTCACGTGCGGTCTGTCAGGTATAGCATGTCGCGTGATAAGACGAGGTAAACAAACCTGATTCGCTACCTGTTATGACGGGCAGGTCACGAAAGTTTGTAAACACTTCGTTTGCTTATGTTCAAAGAAAAGAGGCGTGACGAAAAAAAGTACGGTTGTGTAAGTAAAGACAGGCAGTAAATGCATGGTTTTGCTAGCAAATCATAGAGCGCTAACTGGATTAAAAAGACTGTCAGATTACTGTAGGCTCTATTTCCATTATGCGTCACAATGTCTTTGCTTGTTCCGCCGTCCGGTGTTACTATGCATCCTAGGTACGTAAATGTGTCTGTCTGTTCCAGCTTCTGGTTCCTTAATGTTAGGGGTCAGGATTGCCTACATTGAGTGTCATGGCCTCTGTCTTCTTTAGATTGATAATTATTGCTTGACCACTATGCTTTAATAATTTTTTTTAACTTTAACAAAAAAAAAAAATACAGGCAACCAGAAAAGCGAATAATTTTGATGAGAAGTCTTACTTATTTACTCATTCCTCTTCTACCCTAAGGTGTGGAGATTTGTCATATAGAGCGCCATACTTTTCTATCGGCTGTATTCCTCCAGGCCTGGAACCAATCTAGTTCTCGGTCCTTCAGAGATTGTCTAATGGTTGTCCGCCCAGCGGACTCTGGGTCGTCCTGGAGGTCTGGTTCCCCGGCACTTAGTTTCCCATACTTGTCGCGGTAGCCGATCTTCTCCCATTCTGCAGACCTGGTCATAATATCGTAGTTGTAACTGTTCTACTTGCAGTGGGTGGGTTTTGAGGCTCCACCAGCTCCTCTACTCTCCCGATAATACTCCTAATATTCCATAAATCGTCGTCCATAATTCATGACAGTTCGTCGCCTTTAAGTTCAGTCCGGTATTCTCTCTGCCGTTTCTATGAATTGGTTTTTAAAGCAAACAGGTGATTGACCTGTATTGCATTTGCAAGGTAGAGAGGCTGCCATTTTTACGGCCTCCATGCATGCCGCCCTCCTCACATTTTCATCCGGGCTTGGGACAGGCCTAGGCGGAGTTTTGATGAGAAGTCGGTGTCACGGGTTGCCTCATCGTAGCTCTGCAGTAGTGGTCCAACAGTGGGCAAAACTCAAGAGCGACTGATGTGGGTCTTCAAAGGTGTCTACCTTCGCACAAGATTATTCTTGGCAGAGTTGTAGATAGAATGATAACAATGCTTCTACCTCAAGGCAGTATTCACAAGATATTCAGAAAGCGAGAACAATGCTGCATTGGCTGAGCACGTTAACTCTAGTATCTGCCGTCAACTTTTGTGAAGGATTATGTAATCTTACTAATCGGTTGCTCGTTCAAGCCCACAGCTGAGTTAACTCAGCGAATTTCCCCTTATTATTATTTATAGCTCAGTTTACGTGTATTTAAGCAAATGTCTGAGACATACGGAAGTAGTACACTCAAAATGATTAAATCAACTTTAGATTTGTCTTTATACAAGTAACAAATTTAACAATTAATTATGTCTTAACAGTTATAAAAATAAATAATTGTTTAGAAAAAAGTATTCATCACAGTGTGATATTATGGTTTTCTGAAATGAACAGTTTACTTGGCAGCTTTTAAGTTTTACTTAGCTGCCAATAGTTGTTTCTGATCCCGCTGATGTTTTGGTTCTTCGCAGATAGGTGACAGGATCGCTCGCGTCCCTGGTCAAGATTAAGAGTTTCAGCACGTTCTAAGTAGAATCAGGGAGTAACTGCAAAGCTGGTCCCACGTCTCTAAAACCCGTCTGATGATAGTGTCTAGCTTCGACTTTAGGCCCCTCATACTCTCACTTGTTCCAGAAATAGTACCCTCAACTGGTACCACCAACTAGTATGGTGAAAGAAGAGAAACGAATACCCTCTGAGTATTGAGTTTGCCGACACATACTTATGTGTCCCCCTCTTTTCATTCCACCATCCCATCTATCTCAGAACTTTTACCCTCGATGAGAATTGATCTTAATCCCAGTGGATGAAAAACTATCTTTTCATTTAAAATGAATAGTTTTATATTTAACTTAAGTTGAAAATGTTAACAATATAGTTTGAATATGTTTACATTTACATCGGTTGAAAACGTTGTAAACTTTCATTACAGTTAGAGTGAATATGTTTTACATTTACACTAGTTGAAAAGGTTGAAACTTTTATTACATTTAGAGTGAATATTCATTCATTCATTCATAACCCTCCACTCCCAAAGGAGCATAGGCCTTCAACAAACACATGCCAAGTCCTCCTGTCACGTGCCATCATCTCAAGTTCTTTCCATGTTCTCCTCATCATTTTCACCTCTGTTTCCAACTCTCTTCTCCATGTACTTCTTGGTCTTCCTCTGCCTCTCTTGCCCTGGGGGTTCCAGAACAAGGACTGCCTTGTAATGCTATCAACAGGTTTCCTCAGTGTGTGTCCTATCCATCGCCATCGTCTTCTTCTCATCTCTTGTTCCACTGGCACTTGTCCAGTTCTTGTCATCAGTTCCACATTGGTAACCTTGTCATACCATTTTAATCCCTCTATTCTACGCAAGCACCCATTTATGAAAGTCTGTAGCTTTTTGGTTGTTGTCTTTGTTGTTCTCCATGTCTCCGAGCCATACAATAGGACTGACTTCACATTTGAATTGAAGATTCTTATTTTCGTGTTGGATCCTATTTCTCTTGATCTCCATATATTCCCCAATGCAATGAAAGCTCCTCTTGCTTTTTGTATTCTTATTTTGATATCGCTGTCTGTCCCTCCAACTTTATCTATATTACTGCCAAGATATGTGTATGATTCTACATCTTGTATTGGCGTTTCTTCAAGTTCAACCCTGTTTTCATTACCTGCATTTATTCGCATTATTTTTGTCTTTTCCCTGTGTATTTTCAGACCCAATTGCTGTGACCTCTCATCGAGTGTTTTCAATTTGTCCTGCATCTGATTACGGTTATGGGACAGGAGAGCCAAATCATCAGCAAAATCCAGATCATCCAACTGCTTAGTCAGAGTCCACTGGATTCCATTTCTGTTGTGTGTTGTCGATGATCTCATAACTCAATCTATTGCCAGCAAGAAAAGAAATGGAGACAAGAGGCATCCCTGTCGCACTCCTGTTCTTATCCCAAATGGTTCTGTAAGCTGTCCTTCATGAAGAACTCTGCACGTCATGTCTTCATAGGTTTTCTTTATTAAATTAATGATCTTCAGGGGAACTCCATAATGCCTCATCAATTTCCAAAGTGATTCTCTGTCCACACTGTCAAATGCTTTTTCGTAGTCCACAAATCCGATGTATAGTGGTGAATTCAATTCCAGACTTTGTTCAACTATTATTCTCAAAGTGGCTATCTGGTCTGTACATGGTCTGTTTTGTCGAAAACCTGCTTGTTCATCTCTCAATTTCTTGTCTATGGACTCCTTTAATCTCTCAAGGATAATCCTGTTCAATACCTTTCCTGGCACTGATAGTAACATTATTCCTCTATAATTTTTGCACTCTTGTAGATTTCCCTTCTTAGGCAACTTAACCAGATATCCTTCCTTCCATTCTGCTGGTATCTCTTCTTTTTCCCAGACTTTACCAAGTAATTTATATAACATCTCTGTAGCCGTGTCGATATCTGCTTTGATGGCCTCTGCTGGAATGCCATCAGGTCCAGACGCTTTTCCATCTCTTAGAAGCTTTATGGCTTTCTTTATTTCTTCCTTCGTTGGTCTTTCACCGTTAATTTGTAGCTCTTCTTCTGCTGGCTGGATGTCCGGCGGGTTTTGTGGAGCTGGTCTATTGAGAAGGTCCCCAAAATATTCTGTCCACCTCTTCATTTGCTCTTGTATATTGCTGAGCAGTTTCCCATTCTTATCTTTTATGAGGCAACTTGTTTGCTTGTATTTCCCTATTAGCTTCTTTGTGCTGCTATACAGTTCTCTCATATTTCCTTTGGCTGCAGCATCTTCTGCCTCTCTTGCCAACTCCTCAATATACTTCCTCTTTTCTCTTTTGATACTTCTTTTTACTTCTTTGTTTGCTTCTGTGTACACTTCTTGAGCCTTGGCTTTGGAACTTCTGGTTTTGCTTCTGTTTAACTCTGCTTTCTTGTTTTTTCTATCTTTTATCTTATTGATGGTTTCTGTTGTTATCCATGCTTTTTGTTGTCTTTCCCTTTTCCCCAGTATTTCTTCACATGTCTCCTTCCATACCGTTTTGACCTGCTGCTGTTAGAGTGAATATGTTTTACATTTACACTGGTTGAAAAGGTTGTAACTTTCATTACATTTAGAGGGAATATTTTTACATTTACACTGGTTTAAAAGGTTAATAATATAACAAGTACGTACATCATTTCTTTCATCATTCCCTTCCTACTCCATGTGGAACTTCAGACTACCTCTGCTTTTGGTTCTTTATAAGAAGCTCGCAATTAAACAGTCACAAGCCCTGGCAGTGGTTGTTCATGAAATCATCATTCTACATGTTGAGGTTGCCAGCCTAAAATGACTTGGACATCCACTAGCAAGTTTCACATATTAATATTCACATGTCAATATATACGCATTAGTTCACGTGTTAATAATGAAAACATATAGAATTCAAAATGTACAACTTACGCCAATCTTTAGGCCCACAGACTGCTGGCTCGGAGAAATAAAGGCACTTGTAGAGGCCTCTTACACTTGGTCTGGGGGTGTTGTTACTTTAGCAATAAGTTCCCACTTTGACTTGTGTTATAGTTTCCTCAGATTCCGGTTTTCCTTGTTTAAATGGTAGCGTTTTCCTGCGCTCTAAGTCCTCAGTATGCACCAATAAAGTTCGGTCTGATACTTTTCTGAACTCTGGCAAGGTCTGGTTGTCTTCTTGGCGCGAGGTAAATTTTCACAGTGCTTTAAACCGACTAAGGGGTCAGGTTATATTGCTTCTCTCGTTCCTGGCACGTGTTGCTTACTATTAGACCAGGCCCCAATCAGAAATGTAGTTATGTTTAAATCTCGAGTGCCGACCAATAATTTTAAACATGCGTGTTTAGGAAGGGGTAATTCTAAATATTTCCACTAGGAAATTTCTATGCATTAATACAAAGGTCATGTCTTCCACATATGGAATGAAAACATCCGATCACTCTCTCGGCAATGTTTACAAATAAAATATTACTGTCATCTAAAGTAATGCCTTTATAACAAGGTGTACAGGAAATGATTGTATCATTCGTTTCCGCTGAGTGCATGCTGACAGGTCGATAATTTATAGCGGGGCACTCCTAGGTAAGCATGACACGCGATCACTATACGAATATTGACCGGGCCTATCTTGTTTTTACCTGCGTCTTAATCTTAGCAAAGCCGAAAAGCGCCAAATAAACATGATCAATTATCACTGAAGGTAGTGTAGAATTGATAAGAAAATAGCTAATATCTGCTTGATAGCAGAGACAAAAAAATGGGCCGACTACGGAAATTGCGAGTGATTTAGTACACACAAGAATGTAACTAAATACTGCCGGAGAGGAAAAGAGATCGACCAAATATTATGTATGTGACAGTCGGTACGCGAAAAGAATTGCCTCAATTCAGGGGTCCCCAAAATTTTTGAAGTCTTGACCCCACCATGGAATCCTTGATGCTCAAGTCCCCTGGCAAAAAAAAAAAAAAAAAAAAATAAGGAAGTAATTATAGGGGCAAAATAAACTAATTTTACCTTTTTATTGAACTGGTTAAATTAATTTATGGGAAAGATGTGGTCTTTGAGCACTAACAATGGCATAAATATTTTTTTGGAGATTGGTGAGTTTTAGTACTAAGTCACCACGTTTTTTCCAGGTTCAGTCTGTTCCTTTGCTTGGGAATGTAAGTAGAAACGGCTCAACTGCTGCATAAAGCTTAGGGTACGGTATTTTGTAGCATTATTTAAATTGTAAAACTGAGTCACAGCAGGAATTTTATTTTTTTTAATGATCGTCAACTTTTCTCTCAAAACGTTTAATCGACATCCGATCGACCTCCTATGGTTTACTGATATCGTTGATGTCGATATCGATATTTGGGGATCGATATAATCACTTGGGGATCGATATCGACCCTTAATTGAACTATAGAAAGGGACACAACTTCCATAAAGCTTTAGCGCGTGCACTTGTTTGCATAAGGCACTTGGCTAGCGATTCTCACTGACCTAGTGCAAGAAAAATTGGTAAACCAAAAAAAACGAGAGGTGTCTGCTATCACCAATAATTTTTCTCATGGTCATAGACTGGGTTATGAGGCAAATAACAGGAGAGAAAACAGGAATACATTGGACATTCAACAAACAGAAAGGATCTTGACTTTGCAGATGATTTGTGCCTTCTATCACATAAAGAGCAATATATGAAGGAGAAAACAAATAGATTAGTGACAGAAGCAGCAAAGATGGGACCACACATAAATGTAAATAAAACAAAGGAAATGAGGATAAGTAATAGGCAGAAGGACTCGATGAAGCTCAATGGTCAAGTTATTGAAGAAGTAGAAAGCTTTACATATCTGGGGAGTAACATTGACAAAGGAGGGGGAACCGATGGTGACGTCTGTTCTAAGATAAATAAAGCCAGATGCGCTTTTAATGCCCTTCGACCAATATGGAACTCCTAGCTATATCCAGAGAGAACAAAATCAGAATCTTTAACTCAAATGTAACGTCAGTCTTGCTGTATGGCTCAGAGACATGGCATGTCTCAAAGAGTATCACCTCCAAGCTACAGATATTTGTAAATAGATATCTCCGAGGGATCCTCCGTATAAGATGGCCAGATGTAATAACAAATGTAGAGCTAAGGAAAAGATGCGGGCAACAGCCAACACAAATGGAAATTAAGGTAAGAAAGTGGGGATGGATATGACATACACTCAAAAGAGAACAATCAAGCATAGCCAGAGGTGCCAGAGAGACTGGAACCCACAAGGGAAAAGAAGAGTGGGGAGGCCAAGGAGAACTTGGAGAAGAACTGTGGAAGATGAGGCTAAGGAAGTTGGAATGACTTGGGCACAGCTGAAAAAGACATTCCAGAATAGAAATCGATGAAGAGCAACTGTTTCTGCCTTATGTTCCAAGGGGAACGAAAAGGAATGATGATAATGAAAAATACGATGGCGGATATCAGAAATGGACATGAAAGACTTCCAAAAACATAAATTAGTAAGACAAGACGAAACATAAGTAGCAACAAATAATGAAGCATTTAAAGAACATGATGCTCTAACGATCACATTGGTTAAAGGACAAAGGAAGGAAAAAAAACAAAGATACTTTTGTTAAAATCTACTATATATAGTCTATATCACCTTGCATTCAAGAGAAGTGGAGTCAGTTGGTAAGAACATTAAGGCCGTAATAACGACCGCGCCAATGTGGGTCACGGCACATGGCGTCATAATTCAGGTTCAAAGCAGAATTTTGCAAGTACTAGTGTGCAGACATGTTATATTTTTTATGTACAACAGTTTTATATTATTCTGTTTACAGATATTTCTCTGCATTTCAAGCGCTGTCGATAAAATCGATGAAATGATGATGTTACGGTCCAGGAAATTGACTATATTCCGTTATCTACAGACAAAATACTACACGAGAACATATCTGACATCAAGGGAACGGGAATAAAGAGAGGGATGTCATGGATGTCACAGGCAGAGGCAACGATTGGGCAGGTGACCAGTTGGAAAAAATATTCCAAGAGGAAGAGTGGAGTAAAACGACTTAGAGCTGGACAAACTACCAGCAAGCCATCATCAGCCTTGGCAGGGAATGCAGAGACTGAAGCAATAAGAAAACAGACCTGGAAATTAGTGCCATAGTATACATTGATGGGTCTGTTCTCCGTGGTGAGAAATTAGGATAGTGCTTCTTGATTAGTGTAAGAGTCAATGTCGTCTCTGAACAAAGCGGAGCTTACATGACAACAATCTCCAGCATGAGAATGGAGGTAGAGGCAGCTACTAGGGCCCTAAGGTGGCTGTCTGCATCTTCATGAAACAGGGCAGTTATTGTGTTGGGCTCTCAATCCATGCTTCGGAAGGTTCAAAATTGATGGATACGCAATAAAAAGAGAACGTCCATAGATGCAGCAAACATTTAGAACTGGTGTGGATCTACTGTCCTGGTCCTGCTGGTAATCTGAGAGCTGGCAGACTAGCTACGAGAACACCCATACTGGGGACACTGGATATGGAGAAGCAAGAAATACTAAGGACAATTAATGATCCCATGTTATAGAACGACTCTGCAATCTAGAATCAACAAGGTCAAGATTGCTGCAATTTGACATCAAACATAAGAGTAGCAGGGATTGACGAATGAGAAGAGACATAGTGTACACAACCAGCGCGCTATAGGAATAATCAGCCTTCATTTTTTTTTTTTTTTTTTTTGTAATGTAAAACTGTTGCCTCGTTTTGGCGAGGCGTGTCCCGTTCAACCTAGTCGGTTATATTAGGGCGCATGCCCAAATATAAAAGACCCTAAGGTCTGGGATTTATTAAACATCATAACCTTCGACATTTGCTTAAGAAGACTGAGCACCGATGGGTTTACCTGCAGTGCAATGAGCTCGATTCTGAATAACATAAACAATATGTCTACGTTAAGAGATATCAAAAAGTTGCCTCCACGTATTGACGTCAATCTGTATTAAATCTGAAATGCTGCAACCAATCGATAGTTATGATAGGATCGTTTCGCCGAACCGAGATTCTTCTTCTTCTTCTTCCGTCCTTAGCCACCGACCGTCAAAGCAGTCAGTGGCCATTACGCCTAGTGGCGTCTTAGGGCAACAGCAGATAGGTTTTCTTTGCCATTGTTTCCCATCACGCCTATTGGCGTCTTTAGGGCAACGGCAAATCAATCCATTTGCTGTTGTTTCCGTAATCGAAGTGACTGGCAAACGGGTGATCAGCCCGTTGGTGAACCGAGATTACTGAGCGTTATGTACATTGAGGCTTGTCATGTGATGTACCTCGAAAATAAACACACAAAAACTAATTAACAGAGAAACGATTTTGCGAGGTGGAGACCAGTGTGTCACATCTGGCATGGGGTGGAATAAAGAATAACTACGGCCATGAAGTCACTACGCTTACAGTATAACGTCTTACTTTTATTTAACTCTCCATTCTAGCATCCTATGTAAGCATAATTCAGTGTCGTCGTCATCATTACTATTCATCTACCTAGGGAGCATAGGCCTTCAACAAATGACTGGCAAGGCTTCCTGTTGTGTGGCAATAGTTCTTCTTCTTCCTCCTCGTTCGACTTCAGACTTCCACATTCAGACTCAAATAAAGGCAGTAGTCAGCTCAAGGTTCCTGACATCTCCAAACAGTTTTTCGTGGAATGAGGTAGGTTATTGCCATATGCTACTCCGTTCATTGCTGTATGTTGGGCAGGACTGCAACAAGTGTTCTGCTGTCATCGGGTGCAGAAATCTGTTGCACCAATTATGTATCTGTGGTATACATGGTGTGCCGCAGGCGACCTTTGTCTTTACTGACTGTGTGTGGTACACCACTCTGAGTGGAGACCTCCCAGTAACAAAGACTGCTGTGCCCGTTTCAGATTTGCTCCTTTCCTCAGACCTACGGGTCCTGAGAGTTCCTATATAAATGCCTTTGTGCAGATGAGGAAGGACATCCCTCGAAACCTTCGGGTATGTGAGGCTCTGTCCATTTTGGCTGGAATGACGTCTCGATGGTTCGGTGGTTTTATAGCGAATATGAGTACACATGAGGGCAAGTTCGGGCACAATGGGCTAATCACCTGTTTGCCAAGTCACTTCGATTCCATGTCCTGCCCATGGGCCTTGTGCACTTGGGTCCCCTCTACACCTCGTTTCACGGGGTAGAAGAGGTTCCGATTATGAGATGAGATGAGGTATACATGGTATCTCAATATATTGTGTACAGTGTTTAGCCGAAAAATGATCTGGTCTCGCCTAGATAGCTAATGATGTGCATCATTTTTTAAATGACCCGAGTGCTCTCTTTCCCATTTGGATTTGAATGTGGCTTTTATAATAGTATTTGCCATTTCATAAGTTGTCCCTATATCATACTGTTGTAGCGCTCGTCCTTCATTAGCAAGTTTTTCTGCCTCCTGGTATGTTGCAATGGGCTGGTATGGAATGCTGCTGTGAACATCCTCAAAAAGCTGTACACAGGCCGCCAGGCCTGTTATGGAATATGGCATCACAGCCTGTCATCGGTTCAAGATCTATCTATGTCTAATATTCCTTTCATGTATGTCCACTAGTCCCCCTTCTCCAAATGTGTTTCAATCTCCCTCTACATTTCTTACCTTGGAGGTTCCAGAGAAACGACTGCATTGTAATGCTATTTAACAGGTTTCTTCAGTGGGCGTCCTATATAATGCCAGCGTTTTCTTCTCACCTCTTGTTCAACTGACACGTGTCTGGTTCTTAGCATCCAAGAAACGTAAACAGTTTGGCTAGTGTTGACAAGGTACTGTTGACGGTGATGGAGTATGTCTTGTGCAAATCTCTAGTTATTCTGTTTCAAACTGATTGATTTTGTCATCAAGCTGAAGTACATTTTGACATCTTCATTCATTCATAGACTTACAGCTCCAATTGGAGCATAGGCTTTAAAAAAACCCACGCTGAGCCTTCATGTCCTATGACATTTCTTTACTCCCTTCGTGTCTATGTCTAATTCAGTTATGTGTGTGTGTTTGTTTTTGTTTTTCTCCTGTTTCTCTTTTCCTCAAAAATCCATAAAAAAGGACTCAACTACTTTTCTAAGTATTTTTAGTCTTGGTGTAATGCTTTTAACTCGTTTTCTCAGTATGTTTAGTCGATGTAATGTTATCAACACGTTTTCTCAATATATGTAGTCTTAATGTAATGTTATCAACTCATTTCCTCAATATGTGTAGTCTTAAGATTATATGAGAGCTGTGTACTTTCTGTGCTTCTCTATAATGCGGAATGCTGGAGAGTAACAGAGAAGGAAAATATCGAAATCGCCTTTTTTTAATACATTCTGCCTGAAGAAAATTATCTGAATCTTTTCGCCGAATACCATTACCAACCAAGAACTGCTTACTCGGAGCAACCAAGAGGACAGGCACACCATCATAGCTGGCAGACGCTGGCCTTGAGTTGGCCACGTCCTCGGCAGAGACCCCGATGCCATTACAAGAATAGCTATGCTATGGCCCCCTGAAGGAAAGCGAAAGAGAGGCCGACCAAAAACAACTTGATGGAGAACTGTGGAAGCTGATATGCAAAGAATGAACCAGAGCTGGGGCACTGCACGAAGGATGGCCGCCGACCGAGCAAGTTGAAGCAGTTTGTTGCTGCCCTACGATGCCACCAGGCGTGATGGCCACTGACCACTTTAACAGTCGGCGGCCAAGGATAAACGAAGAACAGAAGTATTCTTAACGTAATGTTATCAATTAGTTTTCTCAATATGTGTAGTCTTAATGTAATGCTATCAACTCGTTTTCTCAATTGTGTAGTCTTGATGTCATGCTGTTAACTCATTTTCTTAATGTTTGTAGTCTATACATCTTGAGAATAAATTGTTTTAACACACACACACACACACACAAAGAACTTAGATTTATGTAACTTTCCTCTTTCACCTCTTCTCATTCTTGACAGAAAATCGAATAACCTGTGGAAAAACAAATGACAGAATGGAATTTTTTTATACCTGTCAAGCAAAACAACAAAAGTACTGTACATATGGATCTACTCATGAATCACTGACACAATAAATACGAGTTTCTATGTTCTTAACGCGGACTTGACAATAACATGATCATTAAACGACATAACCCCTGACCTTGGCTCTGTACAAATGTCGATGTATTTACGTGAAATTTGACACCCAACACCAACGAACCATTTTACTGCATAAACAGACGATATCTTCACTACAGTCGAACCGTACAATCATGATACCGGATTCATCCACAGCTCTGACAATATTGTGGTTTCCCTCCTCCCGTTTTTTGTTGTTTTTTTTTTTTGTCACAAAAAGTGAAGCTAAAATGCAAAGACCTGTTAAACTGAAAATATGTTTTTATTATTTGAATTGAAAAAAAAAAAACAGTCATATCAAAAGTTATTGAACTAAGCATGTCCGCTTCTAATACAAAAAGTTGTAGTAGCCGCTTCATGGGTGATTAAAGGAATGAGCCCTTGAGGTGATATCCTTCAGCTGCTTTTTTTAACCTGGAGTTCCTGTAGGCGTGTTCTTTTCTCTGTTGTTTGTTGTGACAACTTCTTTTCGCCCGATCTCAGGTGGCGTCGTGGTGAGCATCGCCACTTTGTGCGATCGGCAGCATCATCCTCCCAGGCTGCTGGACATGTCCAGTGCCTTCATGTCTCTCTTGCACACATCTTTGAACCTCAGCTGCGATCGCCAGGCTGTTCTTTTGCCATAATGAGACCATCTTCCATGCGGCGGGCATGGTCAAACCAGTGTATTCTACGCTGTCTGTGCAGTGTGTACGTGCTTTAAAGGCCAGAATAGACAGCAAGATTTTGAAGAGTCCATCCCTGCTAACCAGGTCAAATACAAAGTAGAGCAAGTGAATTAAATATGTCCTAGTAAATTGTTGTGCTCTGAGAAGATTTATTTCTTTTTAGCTTTGAAAAATAATGTTCTATGCAGCAGTTAGTGATCATCGGTGTTCTGAAAATATGCAGAGCAAGCGCTAAATTTGAAACTAATCACCCTGGTCCATCTTTCATGATTTATCTATCCCTTTCATCATTACTGCCAATAGGAGCGCGCCCCCGAAACGATGTCTCGGTGGGCACGAGGTTGGGCGCTTGGATAAAGAGGTCAAGCTGTTGCCCATGCAGCATGCCTCTACTGGTAAGTCCTGAGGATCGGCGTGGCCGATACAGTCTGGCACCAGAACACATATACATGCCATACCTTACGTTCATATGTATGCTACACCTCATGTCCTTACACATTTAAATTACGGGAGTTATCCCTGTGGTAACTTTTCTGACATCTCTTGCTTAAAACTCTTAAAGTCAAAAGGATTGATATTTAATCATTTAAAGTTTGAGAATACATCAAGGTCGTTTCGTCCCCAAGACCTATAATCATTCACTCTACCGGATAAAACTGCGATCGAGCGACAACTATCCTGAGGGAAACTTCGAAGTTAAACAGCTACTAGATGGTTCAATTAGTCTTTCGCCCCTATACCCAAGTTTGACGATTAAGTCTTGAATTTCAGAGTGACAGAATTTTTGTTACACCTGTATTACTATACTATGCACATATATAACAGTAAAATTGCAATAGTTCTGTAGAAAGATTCATGTTTACGTCAACAAGGTACGATTCAACTAGATTTTGGGAATCTTGTGAATTTTTGTTCATCAGTCAATGGGTTAAACAGAGAAATTTACTTGATACTTTTGTGTTCCTTCCGTTCTTCTCTTTATAAGTGCTTCAAGTGTATCAATTATAACACTGAAAGTTAATATGTGAAACTTGTTTCTAGGACAGTGGCGTAACTAGGGTGAGGCAGGTGGGGCACGTGCTCTGGGCGCAAATTTAAGGGCGCCATTTTTATTGTTAAAAATAAAAACATTCCACTTCTCATTTATGAAAATCCTATTTATACCACTTCACATTTGTGTAGGTATGTGTATTTATAGGAAAGAGTCAGTTGATGGTGTGCTGCAGAGAAAAGCATCAGCACTATCTGAAAGTTTGTTTGGAAGGGAGTAGTTGGAGGAAGTGAGTAGTTTCAATTACGTATGGTTGCATGTGTCCGCAAAAGGAGGAACGGAAGTAAAGGTGAGGCGCAGATAAAATGTAGGGACAAAAGTTCTGGGAGCTTTAAATAATGACGAGCTGGGGAAAAAAATTCACAGACAATACCCAGTGTGATTCAGTATCATGAAGTAGGCAGCTTGGAGTTTGATAAGACGTCAAAGAAAGTCATTTTTATCAGATGCACTGAGGAAGAAAAAAATCTGTTACATAGATTTGATGGTTAAGTTTGTCAGGGTGCCCATATTTTGACGTATCATAATCATCACTATCATTATCATCATCATCACTATCATCATCATCATCACTATCATCGTCATCACCCCTATCATCATCATCATAACTATCATCATCATCACTATCATCATCATCATCATCACTATCATCATCATCACTATCATCATCATCATCATTTTCCTTTGCCCTCCTAGCGAAGCATGGAGCCTCCATTATATTGGTCCCCTTACAGCAAGCCTGTACCAAGCTCTCACATGTTCTTGCAGTAGTGGTTCAGTGGTTATATTTTAAAATATCATCTTCACTTTCCTTTTCACTCATCGAACATGGAGCTACCACTGCAGCTAGTGCCCTTACACGAAGCCTGCACCAAGCTATGAAGGTTGCCAGCCCTATACACACCCTCACATTTATCCCGCTGTACAATGTTCCTGAGAATGCAGTAATCCTATACCTACTTTGTATCTTCATAGACCCCCGGGATTTTGAGAAATAGCATGCTAATAATGGATCAGACTGACCTACAAGTTCTGACAGTCCCCAAAAAAAAAATGTTCCATGTTGTAATGATCCAGATGTCTCGGTGGATCCTCGGAATGGCAGACCACGCTCAGCCAAATTTTGAATCATAGCTACACACAGCATGTTTTTAATGTTCATGCTCTCCTCTGATTTATTCTTCCTCAACATCTAAAAAGCCCCGCGTAATTCTCAGGGATCTCTGGGGAGATTATGTAAGAATAGGACTACCATCATCTAGTACAAGTCGACTAATATGAGATTATGCAAAAAGGGGGGGGGGGGGGGTGGGGGGGGGGGGGGGGGGGGGGGGGGGGGCGGTGTGGGGGGGGGGGGGGGGGGGGGGGGGGGGGGGGGGGTGGGGGGGGGGGGTGGTGGAGCCTTGCATTCTCACCCTGTAAAACAAATATCCCAGAAACCACCGCCGCATGAGATGTGAATGTTTAGTGCAGTCTTCCTGCAAGGGTACGAGCTACAGTGTTTGATCCATACTCTGTAAAGAAAGCAGGGGAAAATTGAGGTAATGATGATGATGAACAGATAAAGGAACGGGGGAAAGAGGGGGGGGGGGGGAATAACAGTGTTGCCATAATTACAAAATAAATATAGTTCTTCATGCAGATCGAAATAATCATATAAATTCATTCAATTTTATCACCAACAATTAATTCGAATTTTTTTTGTTCACCTTTCTGGATTGGTGCCCATTTGTTTAGGTTGCCTTCCCTCCAACTCTCGGATCACTTATTCATTTCCTGATCGCTCCGTCGGTCCATGAAGACTTGTTGAAACAGTGGAAGCGACGTTAAGAACTAGGACACGTAACGCTATCATTGATGAGAGCCCCCCTCCCAAAAACCACTCTAGCCATCATCAACATCGTAATGTCTTTTTTACAATCTCAAGTTCTGATGTATTTCCTACCTCTTCTTTTCATTCTATACATTTTCCCCGCTTCCAGATGTGGGGCGACGGCAGTAGAAAGACTATTTAAACACGGTGGTGGAAACGAAAATTAAAAACCCACGCCCCTTCCTCCCTCCACATGGTAACGGAAGAAGTATTTTGTCTTTTTTAACCTCGTGTCGAGAATGTTCCGACTACTAGTTTTCACATCTTGATGTTTGTTACCAACATATACGGTCGGAAAGGGAGAGGGGGGGGGGGGGACACTGCTGGCAAAATCTACAATCTGCAGTGGCGTACTAAAGGGGGTGCGAGGGGTGGGGTCCGCCCCAGGTGACAGCCATTAGGGGGTGCCATTTGACACTTTTATGATAGTACTTACTGTTAAAAATGTACTTGCACTTGTGTTTCTTTGTGGGGTAGGGAGTGCCAAAAGTAGGATCCGCCCCGGGTGTCAAATACTTTGAGTACGCCTCTGACAATCTGTATTTGCTTTCTAAGGATATCAGTGCCACTAAACACTGACTTTATTTACGGCGCGACCTTACTATTTTAGGTAATACCTAAAGGAATTTGATCTGGGGAAGGGAAAAAACACTTTTAACAAGAGTGGGGTGGAAGGGGGAGGGGTGTAATACGCTACAGATTTCGCGTATCACCGAGCACCGCTTGATCTTACTCGCGCCTACTATTAGAATACGTGCAAATGTTGTGCTGAAGACAGCTTATAACGTTGATCCTGTTTTTTAAAATAAAATATATTCGTATTATGCCTTTCAACTTTCAACAATATTGTGCAACTTATCGTTATTTTTTGGTAGGAGGAAATAACTTTAAGACTTCCTGTTGATACCTAGGAGCTGTTATAGACTGGAAGAGAGGCATCAAAGAAGAGTTGGCTACCTACCCGAACAGCAGCAGCTGGAAGACTTTTTCATGCCATAAATCGAGGATTCCCCAGGAAAAGATTTTTTTTTTAAATAAAATTTTGCCTCGTTTTGGCGAGGCACGTTTTGTTCAACCTAATCAGTTATATTAGGGCGCATGTCCAAACATAAAAAGACCTTCAGGTCTGGTGAAAGTTTAATGCTCAGCAAAAGAGAAGTTAGCAAGAAGACCAAGAAGGCTGTATACCAAGCCACCTATATTCTAGTCTTGATATATGGATGGGCAATGACTAGAACCCACAAAAGCCAGCTCCACACCTCAGACATGAGGTATCTGAGGAAGGTCGTTGAAGTAACAAGAAGAGATATGGTCCGCAACCAGACGATACGGCAAGGCCTCATAATCCAGCCACTGCAGACTCGAGTAGAACAGTCCCAACTAAGATGGTTTGGTCATGTCCGCAGAATGGGAGAGGATCGGCTACCACGACATGTATGGGAAACTAAGAGCCAGGTATCCAGACCTCCAAGACTACCCAGAGTCCGCTGGAAGGACATCATTAGAAAATTTCTGGAGGGCCGATGCGTGGTACAGGCTTCTGTCGAAGATTTGTGATAGGTGAATTAAGACTTGGTTTTGTCCCTTCTGAATAGCAATAGAACAAGTGATAGCTCAGTGAGATATGAGTAGAAATAGTTTTCACGAGTGAGATGGAGGAAATATATTAGAGTCGGTCTCTGACCCTCGAGATGATTTCTCTCAGTCAGCCTATCATCTACAACAGATTAAGATTTGTCAGACCGTCTAGTATAATATATATTAATGTATATATATATATATATATATATATATATATATATATATATATATATATATATATATATATATATATATATATATATATATATATATATATATATATACCTCACATACACACACACATAAGTGACTACAATAGACGCACAGACGTGAAACTGTGACAACTGAAAATATAGATAATTTGGGAACGAACTGACCGACACACTGGAATAAGTTTAAGTGAATTTTAATTATCAGACTAAAATTCCATCACAACACATAAAATTACATCAAACATATACAAATAGTCATAAAGTCAATGAATTGCTACAAGAATGATAGACCCATTGGTATGATCCTTTCCCTCGATGTATAGCCCACAGTCCTGTTAGAAGAAAAGTGATAGCCCCAAAGAGTCACGGATACATCTGCTGTAGTCTAATGATTTCCCTTTAAAGGTATGAACAGACTTTGATACTCTAATCTATCCTAAGGAAAATATTGTTAGCAACAAAAACCTTGCATAAAGAAATACAAAGTGGGTGAAATTTGGTATACCATAAAAGAGTCACTCGTTCCTGCTTTCTCTCTGTTCATTCATCAGGGCCCTGACATACATTCTTACCTACAATCGTGCTGTTGTTCGCCGTCTGGCGCAAACTTTAGGACACCCACACACTTTAATCTGTCTTTCTTTTAATGAAGCGGATCCCAGCTCTGCAGATTTTTGGGTTCATCCAATGGTTCCGGGGAGCGTCCTCTTCACGCGAATATTTTTCAGTTAGTGTTTACTTGCCACACGGGCTGAAATGTACTTGAGTTTTTCTCAGAAAGAATTAAATCTGGCGCGATAGGCCCGTTACTTCATTTAATCTTAAAGTTCATGAAATGGGTACTCTGTCGTTCTGGATGCCAACGCAATGCCAGACAGGTTTTACTTTATATACCCCAGTCTTTAAGAAAAAAATGTTTTTGTTCTTCACAGATATGTCTCAGTACTTAAACGCTGGCAAAGTTGGGCTACCCCAGTGTCACTGAATAAAGAGAAAACAACATATAAAATACTTATACATATTATTCCTCGGTTATAACTTACATTATAAACTGCAAGCGTTGAGCTGGTCTTATCGTTTAAATTCCCGTGAAATAAGTTATATTAATAAAATCAATCATCATGAATTAGAAATACATACGTATTTCGTCAATACTCAATGATGAATCAGTGCGGTTATAAGTTAGTTTAAAATATTCTCGACTGATTATTAGCAGTTTAATAAAATTCATTTACAGCTGCATGAGTTAAGCTAGAAATTATAGTTTATTCTGCTTTCCACTGTAACATGTCGACTAGAGAATATAACAGACTTATAAATTAATTACTTCTGCACAGGAATCTCACTAGTAAAATGAAATAAGCGGTTATCACTGAATCACTCAACACTACTAGATATATATATATAATATTTACCTCCAGACAGAAATACAGGCGATCGCACAACTTAGAATTTATACGCTTATATTTATTGGTAGTCCAGAAGCTCGGCAAATTGTCGAGAACAAACTAAGACTTCGCTATGCAAGCTTATTTCCTTAGCACGAGCAACCTATCTACTGCAAAATTTGGAGAACTGAATGAATAATCTAAGCTGCTCGTGTAGATATATGAAAACGGACAAAGGATCCCACGCTATTACGAAAATCCAAAATAGCGCCGGTCTCTTCCCCCCCCCTCTCTTAACACTTAACTTAGACGCTGGCCATAACTGCCAAAACGCGTCTTCCCACCTCACACGACATGTCTCATTTCTGAGCTATGCATGAGGGCGCCGTTCACACCTCACGCCGAGAACTTAGCCGAAGAAAACTCTCGTGACAGCTGAAAATGTAGACAAATGTCTGCTCTCTATGTCTGACGGAATGAATTCTCACACTATTTCGTCTCGTGTAGGGACTGACACATTACGCAACAAAATGCGTTACTAGCATGAGAAAAGAAACGGCAAAGTCAGAATGGGAAAATATATTTAGTCGCAAACGAACGAATGCGAAAAACAGGAAAAGGATAAAAGAGCGATAATAAAGTAGAGGACACGGGTAGAAAAGAAAAGAATATAGAAAATTTATTGATCATAAATCTCTATGCGACAGAACGTCCCCCCTTTAAGATATGGAAGCACTCCAAGTCTACGTTATGGAAATAAATTTCCTATATCCGTAGCTTCAGGGTGTCTGTCCTCTTCCCTCTCGTCTCCCCCCTCCGTCTCTCTCCAATTCCTACTCAAGTCTACTCTCAAAGTTTCCTTTCTCTGGAATGTCTTCCGTGCGCGCTTGAAAGAGCGTCGCCGCTTTTGACATTTTTGAAAGATTTCGTGTGTGTTTAGTGGAAATTCCCTGCCACTATCGTCATCTTCGTCAATTTTGGCGATCGTCAGGAGATGTTCGGAGGTTGGCACTGGTCTTTCCAAGTATTTCTTTAACAGATTTAAATGGAAAACCTTCTTCTTTCCTTTAATAGAGATCTGGTAGTTAGCCTTAGAAATCTTTTTCAGGATGGTAAACTGCCCTTGCCATCCGATCCGCAGCTTGTTGTTCCCGGTGGTGAGTAACACGAAAACTTTCTCTCCTGCTTCCAGTTCTCTTTCTTTCGCGACTTTCCTGTATCGGTTAGCGTGCTTTGCGCGTGCTCGCTTGAAGTTGGTCGTTGCTAGATCCCATCCTAGTGTGACAGGGCGCTAGGTGTGGTTGAGGTTAACCTACGTCGATATGGCTACCTCACACCTAAGACCCATGCACTAAGAAAATTTATTAAGTATCGTTTGACAGGGGTTGCAATTATTGGTTGCTTGCAACCCTCTCAGCAGCAGACTTAACAATTCAAGCAACACAAAGCCTTATATAGATCAACATTTAACACTTCCGAACATAGCAAACACCAAACAAACACCCAGTCAGTGTTCATAGACTTTCTGAGAAAAAAAAACAATATATAAAACAATGTCTAAGTGAACATCAATAGCATAGATAATGACACTCACCATACAGAAAACATGCGCCCACCTGATACCCTCAACTATCTCACACACTCATGCATGTCGTCTAGCGAGACTAGTATGGTGTTGTGCATGAGGCTGGCAATCTCACCGTGTAACACGGTTTGCTACCGAAACCACTGCTGCAAGAGCATCTGAATGCTTTATGCGGAGACAAACCACACTGGTGGCCCCATGCTCCCTCAGGAGCGGAGAAGAGAAATATATATCTCCAAGTGAGCCCACGTGCTCTCACAAACCTTCACATAACAATAATTAAATAATAATCAACTGGACATAAAATAATATTCTTCAATACATGTACAACAAATACTCTCAATAATGAGAATCAACCACCACCTCGCAACTGATCCATCTCAATATTCATCACTGCACTCTGAACATGTCGTAAGTGACGACTGGTGCGCCTGGCCACAAGCGTGTCGTATATGACCCCTGATGAGATTGGGAACTCATCACATGAAACACATTGTTACAGAAACAATCACTGTAATAGCATAAAAATGCTTCTTGTGGGCTTGTGATGGACACCAGCCGCATTGGTGTTTCCATGATCCACCAGGAGCAAACAGAGAAACACCTGTCTCAACGTGCCTTACGCACCCTGGCGTGACTCTAATCTCACCAGAAATCTAAATGACTATTCTCACTTCAAAGTAACCACTAAAGATAAACAGTAGGATTATGATAAGTAGGCTATCGTGAAATACACTTCAATGCTCTTACATTAAAGAATAAAAATATAATTATTCTTAACTTAACAACTAAAACTAAAGTCATCACCACGTGGCTGTCATCTTGCTATTTTGCTAACAAGTTAATATCATCTAAATTCACGTAATAGATCGCTTCTCTGCCTGGTTTCATTTATGAAATACTTTCATACTACATCTATCTATGTATTTCACTAAACAAGTTAATATCATCTAATTCACGTAATAGATCGCTTCTCTGCCTGGTTTCATTTATGAAATACTTTCATACTACATCTATCTATGTATTTCACTAAACATTAAAATAGCCACGCTCAATATAATTTCAGAATTATAGAACACTAATGCTAATCTAACATAACTCACGTGCTTAAGGCATCTACAGATTGACACACATTGACTCTGGTGTCTAACCTCGTCTGTTCTCTTCTGGGCGGCTCTCTCAAAAATAGGCCTGTTTCGCCGCTTGCTATCTCTTTTATAAGCCCTAGGCTAATCACTAAACTTACTGCGCGCTGCGCGTATTAATTTGCGCCACGCAAATAACACACGCGATTATTGCCCTAGAAGGCATGAAAACACAAATATACACAAATATTTCTAGAGCAAAAACACAACTAATTTGTAGGCTTTATTATGACCTTGTAATAAATCTTCTTGAAGATAACGTGGTGAAAAGGCACTAAACCACAGAGACAATATGGTTGACAAGATGGGTGTACCACGGAGACAACAGGGCTGACAAGATGCCGCGGTCACACTAGTTTCAACATTTCCTTTAAATCCGACACATATTTACTTGCTGAGACAACTGTCTCATCCGCCTTCTGGTCTGTCAGCGACCAAAGTAAGGCTTCAAGCGGGCCCTTAATGGGTCTGCCGAATAAAAGCGTGGCTGGCGGAAATCCTGTGGACATATTTGGGGTTTCTCTGTAGCCAAATAGAGCTGCAAGGATAGCAAGATCCCAATCGTCAGGTTTCACTTGTGCCAGTTTACTTAGCATCATGTTGAGGTTTCCATTAACAAGTTCTACTAACCCACTTCTGGCCAAAGTATAAGGCTTAGTGTAGATGTGCTGGTCCCTCAAGATCTTAACGATCTCATCCATTAACAGGTTCCGGTATGGAGATCCGTTATCCGTCAACACTTGTCGAGGGAATCCCAACCGAGTAAAAATCTGCACGAGGGCTTCTGCGACATGCTTGGCATCTGCGCATGTTAGCGGTATAGCTTCTGCCCATAAAGTGCATGTGTCGACTAAGGTCAGGATGAACCTGTTCCTTCTTTGAGTCCTTTCTAAAGGTCCTAAAATGTCGATCACAACCCGTTCAAATGGTGTTCCCATTATTGGCATTTCACCCATGTGGACTGGGGGTGTCCGTTGCTTGGGTGTTACACGTTGGCACTGGGCACAGGATTTGACATACCTGATAATATCAGTATTTACTCCTGGCCACCAATAATGAGTAGTTATCCGTTGGTTTGTGGCGTTCTGTCCCATATGTCCGCTGAAGGGAATAGAGTGCCCCATTTCTAGGATTATGCTTCTGTACTGTTTCGGTACTAGAAGCTGATTGTAACGTTGTTCAGGCTTGCCAGTTCTGCGATAAAGTACGCCATCCTTATAAAAAATGTCCTGTCTGGGTTCCTTAGCAATGGGCAGTTTCCTAAAACAGGGTGCCAAAGTAGGGTCCTTTTGTTGCGCTTCTTTAAGTTCCATAGGTAACAAATTAGGCACAGGCTCCCGTTCCTTCTTGGTTTGCCCTCTTGTAGTTACTGCTGCCACAATCGACTCTTCCGGTTTCCCAGTAAACACGTATCTACCGAGAAGTATGACTGGGTAGATGGGGTCATCCATAACAGCCGCTTTGATCACACCTCTGACAAAGTCAGAGTGTATTTCCACCAATGCGATGGGAAGCGTTGTTGGTGCCTCACTCTTAGAAACTCCACAAAGTTGGGCGGTCTGTCCTGTCTCTTGACCGGGTTTAACCAGATGTCTGGCGACAATGCAATTATAAGAAAGCCCCGTGTCAAATAAACAAAAAGTTTGAGAACCGTTCAAAATAACAGTATCTCGCGTTGAGGGTCTCTCTCCCTCAGGTTGGGAATCACTGTCAATAATTCCGCTTTACGAGACTGTTAGCAAGCATCCGATGCGTTTAGGTCAGTGTGCTCGCCCTGATCATTAGTCCCGTGCGCATGGGTTTTCCCTTTGTCACCTTGTCCTTTCTGGCGCCGCTGCCATGTAGAACGGTTGGGTTAATGAGACTGTTTGTTGTTGGTGGGGTACTTGTTTTTATAGAACTTGGATTTTTCAGGAGGGGTTTCTGAGGTCCAGTTTCTCTGTGGTTATTCTGATTAGAAGCATGAGAAGATTGGTCTAGATTGTTCTTTCGACAAAGCTCTTCTGTCGGTTTACGTTTTGTGGCCGGCAGTTCAGCCAGCGCTTTGTGATATCGCTTAGACTTTTCCAAAATGTTTTCAAGCTTTTCTGCACCTTGCTCAGCTAAGAATCTTCGGGTGTCAGCAGACAAAGTGTTCTTTATATGTTCTGTTATAACAAATTCCTCCAGACCTTCATAGGTAGAGGGGAGCTGCGAGAGCTCTAGGCACTTTGTCAGATATCCCTTTAGACGAGAGGAGAACTGCTGAAAAGTTTCAGAATTCTCCTTTCTGCTGTTTCGAAACAGTTGCAAAAATTTGCGCACGTTCATTTCAAAACGCTCCAGTAACGCTTTCTTCAAGGCGTCGTAATTGTCTTGTTGGCTGCTCTCCAGTTTGGCGTAAACATCATACGCACTCTCTTGAGTTAGGGAAGGCAAAGCCAGCAAAGAAAGAAACTGGTCACAGCACCTCTCTAAGCTAGACTTAGTATAGTGAAGTCTCGAACACTTCACTCCCCTTCGGCAGTATCTGACATTGGACTACCTTTATCTTTAGGTAGCTCTTGGGCGGGGCCGTACAAAGTATTTGTGATTGTTAGGGAGGCGGGCAACAACTTTATTCTTCCTTTGGTAAGTCCTGGCCACGCGGTCAGCACATGTTGCACTGTCTTGTATGAATGGGTACAGTTGTGGCAATCAAACTGAAGTGAGTAGTTTCATTTATTAAGAGCTCGTTGGGTCTAATGTGTTCTAGTATTACTTGAAGATTGTTCTGCCCCACGAGCCGTCGTTTTTTTTTATGTCATTTTTTCTGGTTTGGGGGGAGGAGGCGGTGTGGTCATTTCTACACATTTCATGTCCTGTACACCCTAGAGTCCCTTGATGTATAGAGAGTTACGCCAACTAAAATTTGGCCGCCATTTTCGGCTGTACCCGTATTGCAGGAAAATGGACCAATCGCGAGTTTCAGACCCAATTTGCATTTTCGTTTAGGTTAACTAATAATTTGAAATAAAATTAGATGCAAATACAGTAGCACATATTTGTACTATTCTTTGTATGTCAACTAACAAAACAAAAAGAAGAAAACTAGTTTACTTACGGGTTTGTTGAATAGAATAAGTAGCGTGAATTTTTAAAACATACTCCGTAAAATTTTATATTCCGTCAGAATTCCACTATTTGGCAACAAATATTCCGTTAGAATTGCAACACTTAGCAAAACATACTCCCTTCGAATTGAATTATTTACCTAGTTTGAAATGTGGAAACTGGTGAATGACTGTGGTAGACACTGACAGTTTTACTGGATCCAGATGATAACATCAGTTTTTGTTTTCATTAAAAATGCGACAATGTATAGATAGTTTTAACAAAATCTAATTACATATTTTGGACCGGAGATTTTATTATAATTGTATTATCAGTGCAGTTATAAGTTAGTTTAAAATATTCTTGACTGATTATTAGCAGTTTAATAAAATTCATTTACAGCTGCATGAGTTAAGCTAGAAATTATAGTTTATTCTGCTTTCCACTGTAACATGTCGACTAGAGAATATAACAGACTTATAAATTAATTACTTCTGCACAGGAATCTCACTAGTAAAATGAAATAAGCGGTTATCACTGAATCACTCAACACTACTATATATATATATATATATATATATATATATATATATATATATATATATATAATATATATATATATATATATATATATATATATATATATATATATATATATATATATATATATATATATATATATATATATATATATATATATATATATATATATATAATATTTACCTCCAGACAGAACTACAGGCGATCGCACAACTTAGAATTTATACGCTTATATTTATTGGTAGTCTAGAAGCTCGGCAAGTTGTCGAGAACAAACTAAGACTTCGCTATGCAAGCTTATTTCCTTAGCACGAGCAACCTGTCTACTGCAAAATTTGGAGAACTGAATGAATAGTCTAAGCTACTCGTGTAGATATATGAAAACGGACAAAGGATCCCACGCTATTACGAAAACCCGAAATAGCGCCGGTCTCTCTCTCTCTTCCCCCCCCCCCCTCTCTTAACACTTAACTTAGACGCTGGCCATAACTGCCAAAACGCGTCTTCCCACCTCACACGACATGTCTCATTTCTGAGCTATGCATGAGGGCGCCGTTCACACCTCACGACGTTCACACCTCACTCTCGTGACAGCTGAAAATGTAGACAAATGTATGCTCTCTATGTCTGACGGAATGAATTCTCACACTATTTCGTCTCGTGTAGGGACTGACACATTACGCAACAAAATGCGTTACTAGCATGAGAAAAGAAACGGCAAAGTCAGAATGGGAAAATATATTTAGTCGCAAACGAACGAATGCGAAAAACAGGAAAAGGAATAAAGAGCGATAATAAAGTAGAGGACACGGGTAGAAAAGAAAAGAATATAGAAAATTTATTGATCATAAATCTCTATGCGACAGCTTCCTGCAAGAGGACCAACTACAATTCTGGCACCATGCTCCATAAGGAGCGCAAAAGAATGACTATGATGTAAAACTTGTTGACAATGAAAAAAATAAATGTAACAGAGTACAGATGCTAAAATGTTGCAACGAATTCAGCATTAAGGCAGACGTCATCGCGTTCACAAAGCGAAATAAAAGAAACCCACAAGAATAATATACACATCTGTTCATGAAGCATTAAAAGAATTACACATCAAATAAATATGTTGCAACAGATGTGTGGGGTGTGTTTTGATTTAAACAAAAACATTCTTTGGGATAGCCTTTCAGCGCTACGACTACACCTATTTTTTTTTTCCACGCCTCATACAAAAATAGGCTTTTGGAATATTACCAGTTACAGCAAAGCCAACTGAAAGGTTTATTCACTGCTCTTTTGGCGTACAAGGCAGGGTTTGAAGAACTGGTTTTGTATTTCTTTATCTTCTTAAAATTGTGCTAGGTATACTAGACGTGAAACACGTTCGACGCCTTGGATTGTGGAGCGTAGGAAGCGAGACGACTTGCATTCTAATTTTGCGTCGAACTTCCGACTGCAAGTTTTCTAAGTCTATACGACTTTAAAATAACGGTAAGTAGAGCAGTTTATAATAATTGTTGGTGATAGTTATCATTTTTAACATTAATTTTGAATAATTTTTCAGCATTTCGTGCACTTCAGCTTCTTCCGTTTTTAAACTGCAAACAGCATTGAAATGAACGCCAGTGGGCCGTATGTTCCGTAAGGCTTTAAAAAAAAAAAAAGAATTCAGAGAGGCAGTAATAAGGGGTAAGAGTTAGGGATCGGTTTAGGAATCCTTTCTTTTCTCTTCCTCTTTTCTCTCTTTGTTATTGTTTGCTTTTTAAACATGTTCGTGTTTTGCGTGGTGGATTTTTATCATCTCGCTGACATTATAACCAGAACATCCATGTCTTAATGTCTCTAAATATTCAGAACTAGTCTTAATTAAATATTTTCTGTAAAAAAGCACGGAAATCTCTATTGAATAGTTAATTCTTCTTCTTCTTCTTCCGTCCTTAGCCACCGACCGTCAAAGCAGTCAGTGGCCATTACGCCTAGTGGCGTCTTAGGGCAACAGCAGATAGGTTTTCTTTGCCATTGTTTCCCATCACGCCTACTGGCGTCTTTAGGGCAATGGCAAATCAACCCATTTGCTGTTGTTTCCGTAATCGAAGTGACTGGCAAACGGGTGATCAGCCCGTTGTGTGAATAGTTAATATGGTAATCTTTTTCATTCTTGTGGGTCATCTCACAATCTTAGAATGAGCAAACAATTTAGCATCGAGTGTATGAAAAGCATTGGCTCCTTTCGTGCTCTGTTGTTCGGCATATATCTTGTTCATTATGCTTGAATGGTTGAAAGGAAGAACAATGGGCCATGCGTTCGATACTGCCTCACGAAAGAATTCAGAAACACAGTAATAAGGGGTAAGGGTTATAGTTAAGTTTAGGAATCCTAAACTTGACGCTAAACCCTAACCTTGATCCTAACCCTATCGGCGTGGGCGACTTATTTGGACGGCATAGAAGAACACGTTCTATTGTTCTTCTTCAACCTGAGTGAAATATTTAGTTTCTTTCTTTCTGTATTTATGTTTACATATGTTGAGGCTGTCTTTCCAACAATATAGACTGAATGGTCAAATACTCCTAAACGTTAGAGCTTTCTTTGATAATCATACAATAAGGGGTTTCAAAAATCATCCCAAAAAGAAGAGGCTTTGTAGATAGTAAAAGAAAATGTAAATTACTTGCGAACATCGTTAATTGTTCTCCATATAAAGAATTATCTTATCCTTCCGTCACGTAAGTCCCATCTTTACCTACCAAAGTTGCAATCTTTTTCATAGCAATTTTTTTGGAATTTTTGAAACAACGCGCATTTGTTCCCATCCTTAACAATGGCGGAAGTTTGGATTTTTTTTTTTCATTTTTTTTTTTTCACACAATTTCTTTAATTTTCTCCATTTGTAATTCTCCAACTGTAAATTTGTAATTTGTAATTGTGAGTGTGAATAAAGAATGGAGTTCGTTCCATTTGCAATAACTCGTCGGATTCAGTCGCCCAACGCTCTACTCCCTTAAATAATGATTCGGAGACAGAGTATTTGACAGATTGTTTTGAATTTTTGTTTTGTTTTCTTTACATATTAAAATATATCCGTACATTTACAAAACATTTTGCGAGAAAGCAGCTGTTAATTAATTAGTCAAATGTCAGTCCATTTGCTTTTTTCACTTCTTTGTATGCCATTTTTGACGTGTTGCTCCACAGCCTCATATCCAATTCATCCAGATAGATTACCTCAGCAAAATTAGTGCCGTCATGAGGACAAGCACACCATAAATGTTTCCCAAAATGTTTTGGCGTGTGAATCACTCGTCTTATAACAATAGGGATCATAAATGACCGCAACAATAAAAGGTTTAGTAAGTTACCCAATAGAAAGAGTTCTTGTAAATAACCGTACTTCTCAAAATAAGAACCTTAGTTGTCTTCCAATAATATGGATCAATATTCGTAAATGGTCCCAAATTAAGAGGTTTTGCCAATTATTCAATACTAAGCGATGTTGTAAATTACGCTAGGGCTTCTGGTAAAACCTACAGCACATAATGATGACAGTGTGACAAAGTATTAAACTCGTAGTAAGCGTTCTATAGCCAGACATGTTTATAAATTTCTAGGTGAGTGTCGCATAGACATTTATGATCAATAAATTTTCTATATTCTTTCTTTTCTACCCGTGTCCTCTACTTTATTAGCGCTCTTTCATCCTTTTCATGTTCTTTTCGCATTCGTTCGTTTGCGACAAAATTTACTTTCCCATTCTGACGTTTACCTGTTTCTTTTCTCTTACTGAGTACGCATTGTATTACATCAGATGTCAGTAGCTGCAGGTAGACGGAATGTGTGATAATTCGTTTCGCCAGACATAGATGTAGACAATTGTCTACATTTTCATCTGACACGGGCGTTTCTTCAGGCTAGTCGCTCGGCGATAAGTGTGATATGACACTCACGCAGCGTTCTAAAATGAGACATATCGTCTACATTTTCACCTGACACCACGCTCCTTCGGCCAGTCGCTTGGCCTGAGGTGTGGAAAGCGCCAGACATGCATCGCTCAGAACGGCCACATGTCGTGTGAGGCGTTAAGACGCGTTTTGGCAGGTTATGGCAGGGTCTGAGCTAATGTGAAGTGTTAGGAGAGGGGGAGATACCGGTGCTATTTCGGGTTTGCGGAATAGCGTGCATCCTTTGCCTGTTTAAGATATATCTACCCGAGTGAGTTTTAGAATGGTCCTTCATACTCAAGATTCGCAGTAGACAGATCACTCGGGCTAGGAAATATCTTGTATATTGAAAAAGTTCTGAGTTTCTTGGCAACATTTTGCCGAGTTCTAGACTACCATTATATTGAAGGATTCTAGTTTCGTGGTATTTAATCTGTAGTTCTGTGTGGAGGTAAATATTAGATATCTAGTATTATTTGTGAGTGATTAAGGGTTAATCGCCGATTTGTTTCATTAGTTTCTTTTGTGCAGTAGGATTGATTTATAAGTCTGTTATATTTTCTAGCTGACGTGTTTCAGTGGAAAGCAGAATAAATTATAACTTCTATCTTAAAACTCACGCAGCTATAAAATAATTCTATTTAACTGCTAAATACCAGTCGAGAATATATTTAAACTAACTTATAACTGCATAGATTCATCACTGAGTATTGACGAAATACGTATGTATTTCTAATTCATGATGATTGATTTTATGAATATAACTTATTTCACGGGAAGTTTTAAACGATAAGTCAAGCTCTCCGCTTGCAGTTTATAATGTGTTATATCCGAGTATATAGTATGTATAGTATTTTATTGCTGTTTTTCTTTATTCATTGAAACTGGGGGGGGGGGGGGGGGGGGGGAGGGGGGTGACCCAACTTTGCCAGCGTTGAGTACACGAGAAATATCTGTGAAGAACTAAAACATTTTCCTTAAAGACTTGGTGTTAACCTTTACAAGAACTTTAAGATTTTAATGAAATAACTGCGCCAACCGAGCCAGATTAAATTCTTCCTGATAAAACATCAAGTACATGTCAGCCCTTGGGGCAAGTAACATATTACAAGAAACTAACATTCCGACGATTTTGAAACCTTGTGGTGTGACCCAGAATTTTACCTTTGATCGAAGTTACAAACCTGCCATTTTTCCTGAGTAGTGGAAACCTCGTGATTCTGACACTGTGAGCCCGTTTAAACTTTCTTACCCAAACTGATTCAAGTGACCTTAATAGTAATCTTAAAATAAACTGGTGAAGTGAGTGCTCCCCGGAGCAGTGGAAGAAACCTTTATCTGCAGAGCTGGGATTCTCTTTATCCAAAGAATACAGATTCACTGTAGAGAAGTGTCCTAAAGTTTGCGCCAGACGGCGAACAACAGCACGATTGTAGGTAAGAATGTATGACAGGGATCCCTGATGACTGAATCGAGTGAATGCAGGACTGAGCGATTCCTTTTATTGTGGTATTTTGGGACCCATTTTTTTGCTTGCTGTCTTAAATTTCTATATGCAAGTTTTGTTGCTAACAAATATTTTTCCCTAGGATAGAGCAAAGTATCCAAGTCTGTTCATACCTTTAAAGGGAAGACTTAGACTAAATCATATGTATCCGGGACTCTTTGGGGGCAATCACTTTTCTTCTAACAGGACTGTGGGCTATTCATCGAGGGGAAGGATCATACCAATGGGTCTATCATTCTTGTAGAAAGTTCCTTGACTTTATGACTATTTGTATATGTTCGATGTAATTTTATGTGTTGTGATGGAATTTTATTCTGATATTAAAATTCATTAAACTTAATCAATGTGTTGGGTCAGCTCGTTCCAAAATATCTATATAATCATTATTATAGTTTTCCCACGTGTGTGCGTCTACATATCGTCAATTGTGTGTGTGCACGTGAGTGGTAATATATATATATTAATTTATATAGTTTATAGACTGTCTGACTCCTCTGGATCTGTTGTAGAAGATAGGCAGGAAAGAGAGAAGATTCTCGCTTTCCGGGACAGCCTCTATAAATTTCTACCATCTCACTCGTGGAAATCTATTTCTACTATCATCTCCCACTGTGACTATCACTTATTCTTATCTATTCAGAAGGGACCAACCCAAGTCTTAATTCCCCTATCAAAAATCTACGACAGTGAGGCGAGGTAAATGAATAGATACTAGACAGAGTGAGAGAGGATGCCTTAGAGGTATATATCTGAGGTGAATAAAGAATGAAGAAAAGTTTTATAGTCGTATCCAGAATTCTCCCTGATGCAGATTTCGGCTCACAGGATATGACTAAGACTACTCAGGATAAAAAGAAAGTTAATTACCACTAGATGTAGATGGTTAAAATATCTTCCTTAAGTTCCATAGGTAATAAATTAGGCGCAGGGTCCAGTTCCTTCTTGGTTTGCCCTCATGTAGTTGCTGCTGCCACAATCGGCTCTTCCGGTTTCCCAATAACCGTATCTATCGCCAAGTATGACTGGGTAGATGGGGTCATCCATAACAGCCGCTTTGATTACGCCTCTGACAAACTCAGAGTGGATCTCCACCAGTGCGATGGGAAGCGCTGTAGGTGCATCACTCTAAGAGACTCCACAAAGTTCGACGGTCTCTCCTGTCTCTTGACCGGGTTTAACCAGGTGTCTGGCGACCATGCAATCATAAGAAAGCCCCGTGTCAAATAAACAAAAAGTTTGAGAACCGTTCAAAATAACAGTACCTCGCGTTGAGGGTCTCTCTCTCCCTCAGGTTGGGAATCACTGTCAATAATTCCGCTTTGCGAGACTGTTAGCAAGCATCCGATGCGTTTAGGTCAGTGTGCTCGCCCTGATCATTAGTCCCGTGCGCAGGGGTTTTCCCTTTGTCACCTTGTCCTTTCTGGCCCCGCTGCCATGTAGAACGGTTGGGTTGATCAGACTGTTTGTTGTTGGTGGGGTACTTGTTTTTGTAGAACTTGGATTTTTCAGGAGGGGGGTTTTGAGGTCCAGTTTCTCAGTGGTTATTCTGATTAGAAGCATGAGAAGATTGGTCTAGATTGTTCTTTCGAAAAGGCTCTTCTGTCGGTTTACGTTTTGTGGCCGGCAGTTCAGCTAGCGCATTGTGATATCGCTCAGACTTTTCCAAAATGTCTTCAAGCTTGTCTGCACCCTGCTGAGCTAAGAATCTTCGGGTGTCAGCAGACAAAGTGTTCTTTATTTGTTCTGTTATAACAAATTCCTCCAGACCTTCATAGGTAGAGGGGAGCTGCGAGAGCTCTAGGCACTTTGTCAGATATCCCTTTAGACGAGAGGAGAACTGCTGAAAAGTTTCAGAATTCTCTTTTCTGCTGTTGCGAAACAGTTGCAAAAATTTGCGCGCGTTCATTTCAAAACGCTCCAGTAACGCTTTCTTCAAGATCTCGTAATTGTCTTGTTGGCTGCTCTCCAGTTTGGCGTAAACATCATACGCACTGCTTTTCAAAGCCTGGGAAAGCTTCATATTCCAACGCGACTACTCTAAACCGTACAGAGTTGCAATTTTCTCAAATTTTTCTAACCATGTGTCAATCTTCTCATTAGGACAAGGGAAAGATTCTAGAGCGAAAGACATAGCGGTGAGATGAGGAGATTGAGTGTTTGATTGATTAGTTAAGGAAGAATGAGGAGAAGATTCTCCATTGCTGGAGGTAGAGGCAGCACCACGACTTTGGACTTCTAGGGCTTTAAGAGCCAGTACATGCTTTCTCTCCTTCTCTCTTTCCTCCTGCTGTCTCTCCTTCTCTCTTTCCTCATGCTGTCTCTCCTTCTCTCTTTCCTCATGCTGTCTCTCCTTCTCTCTTTCCTCATTCTGTCTCTCCTTCTCTCTTTCGTTCGCCCTGCGGTTTTCCATTTATTCCTTAATCTTCTTCTGCTCTAATTTACGGTCTTCCACTTCTTTCCTCCTAGCTTCTTCTCTTTCCTCTTTAGCTTCAGCTGCTTTCCTCTCCGCGTCATATCTGTCAAGTTCATCCCTGACGAAAGCTTTCGCTTCGTCGCCGTCCAGTCCTCTTCCATTGCTTCCTGTCTTAACATCTGCCTCAGTTTCGCCCTCTCGGCCATAATAAATCAGTGACTGAGACTACTCAAGGAAGAAGTAAGAAAAGGGATACACTGGTTCCTACCACTTTCGAGAAAATACCAAAACAAAAGATGATATACTTTAACCTGGGATACCTCCTCCTATACTATTATATCTAACTATCGCTGCTATTCCTGGCTCTAAAAGCTCTAATTGCAGGTGACTATGCCAATTAAATGGTAGTAAGATTTACTCACTAAAAAATAAGTTGCTACAGTGGAAACAAATAATTATTGCAAAAAATTTAAAGAGAAAAAAAAATTCCCTTAATTTTATGTCCACCACAAGTTCACCCCTGAAGTCAGATCGGGTAAGGGAGGCAATTAATCTGTGCGAAATAGTCCGAAACGCACTCCTTAACTTAGTTCAAACACCTTTCTGCTTCAAACCCAGTGACTGTTAGACAATCACAAACTTTACCAGCGTTTAGTATTACAACATCAATAATTAACATATATTCCGACAAGATCAACCTGTAACTCAAATGTATATTACTCAAAATGCTGTGGAAAAACAATTTTTAATTGTGTGATCAGCACGCCCATAAACAGATCGTTAGTCTAGGGGAATAGTTATTTTTAAAAGATACTAAAATCCACGAGACAATCACACTCTTTCTCTATTTCAGAATACAAAATCTTACAGACGAGCTGATATTGCCGTGCTAGCTCAGGACTAAGAGTTCAATTCCCAGAAAAACACGCACTATTTGTTGTATCGTCTGCCTCTTCTAAGTTCAAAATCCCGATAGACGAGACCTCATTTGTCGTATTTGCTCAGGATTTTGAGTTCAATTCCCGGAAACGAGCAACCATTTGTCGTACTCGTCTTCCTATTCTAAGTTCAGAAAAATCCTACGGACGAGACCACATTTGTCGTAGATTTGTGATAGGTGAATTAAGACTTAAGTTTGGTCCCTTCTGAATAGCAATAGAAACAGGTGATACCTCAGTGAGATATAAGTAGAAATAGATTTCACGAGTGAGATGGAGGAAATATATTAGAGTCCGTCTCTGACCCTCGAGATGATTTCTCTCAGTCAGCCTATCCTCTACAACAGATTTAGATTTTTCAGACCGTCTAGTATTATATATATATATATATATATATATATATATATATATATATATATATATATATATATATATATATATATATATATATCACATACACACACACATAAGTGACTACAATAGACACACAGACGTGAAACTATGACAATGAAATTATAGATAATTGGGAACGAACTGACCGACACACTGGAATAAGTTTAAGTGAATTTTAATTATCAGACTAAAATTCCATCGCAACACATAAAATTACATCAAAACATATACAAATAGTCATAAAGTCAATGAATTGCTACAAGAATGATAGACTCATTAGTATGATCCTTTCCCTCGATGTATAGCCCACAGTCCTGTTAGAAAAAAAGTGATAGCCCCAAAGAGTCACGGATACATCTGCTGTAGTCTAATGATTTTCCCTTTTAAAGGTATGAACAGACTTTGATTATGATAGCCCACAGTCCTGCTAGAAGAAAAGTGATAGCCCCAAAGAGTGACGGATACATATGCTTTAGTCTAAGTTTTCCCTTTAAAGGTATGAACAGACTTTGATACTCTAATCTATCCTAAGGAAAATATGGTTAGCAACAAAAACCTTTGCAAAAAGAAATACAAAGTGGGTGAAATTTGGTATACCATAAAAGAGTCACTCGTTCCTGCTTTCTCTCTGTTCATTCATCAGGGCCCTGACGTACATTCTTACCTACAATCATGCTGTTGTTCGCCGTCTGGCGCAAACTTTAGGACACCCACACACTTTAGTCTGTCTTTCTTTTAATGAAGCGGATCCCAGCTCTGCAGAATTTTGGGTTCATCCAATGGGTTCCGGGGAGCGTCCTCTTCATGCGAATATTCTTCAGACTAAGGTTAGTGTCACTTGAATCACGAGGTAAGAATTAGTTTTTAAGCGTGCTCACAGTGTCAGAATCACGAGGTTTCCACTACGTAGGAAAGATGTCAAGTTTGTAACTTCGATCAAAGGTAGAATTCTTTGTCACACCACAATTTGTCAACAATGTCGGAAAGGTTATTGATTGTAATATTTTACTTGCCACACGGGCTGAAATGTACTTGAGTTTTTTCTCAGGAAGAATTAAATCTGGCGCGATAGGCCCGTTACTTCATTTAATCTTAAAGTTCCTGAAATGGGTACTCTGTCGTTCTGGATGCCAACGCAATGCCAGACAGGTTTTACTTTATACACCCCAGTCTTTAAGAAAAAAATGTTTTAGTTCTTTACAGATATTTCTCATGTACTAAAACGCTGGCAAAGTTGGGCTACCCCAGTTTCACTGAATAAAGAGAAAACAACATATAAAATACTTATACATACTATTCCTCGGTTATAACTTACATTATCAACTGCAAGCGTAGAGCATGTCTTATCGTTTAAATTCCCGTGAAATAAGTTATATTAATAAAATCAATCATCATGAATTAGAATTACATACGTATTTCGTCAATACTCAATGATGAATCAGTGCAGTTATAAGTTAGTTTAAAATATTCTCGACTGATTATTAGCAGTTTAATTAAATTTATTTACAGCTGCATGGGTTTAAGCTAGAAATTATAGTTTATTCTGCTTTCCACTGTAACATGTCGACTAAAGAATATAACAGACTCATAAATTAATTACTTCTGCACAGAAATCTAGCTAGTGAAATAAAATAAGCGATTATCACTGAATCACTCGATACTACTATATATATATATATATATATATATATATATATATATATATATATATATATATATATATTTATATATAGATATATATATATATATAATATTTACCTCCAAACAGAACTACGGGTATCACATCGAAACTAAGAGTTTCACTTATAAATATAAGTATCTAGAACGAAGCGATCACGTCTACTGCAACTAGGAGTATGAATGAAGTCAAGTTTAACCTCCGGGTAAGATATCTGAAAACCCGACAAAGGATCCCACGTTATTTCGAAAATCCGAAATAGTCTCCACTTCCCTTTTTAACACTTTCCATACTTAGACGCTGGCCATAACTGCCAAAAACGCGTCTTTTACACCTCCGTCTAACTATTCTCATTTCTGGGCAATGCATGAGGGCGCCGTTCACACCTCACGCCGAGAACTCAGCCGAAGAACACTCTCGTGACAGCTGAGAATGTAGACAAATGTCTGCTCTCTATGTCTGACGGAATGAATTCTCACACTATTTCGTCTCGTGCAGGGACTGACACATTATGCAACAAAATGCGTTTCTAGCATGAGAAAAGAAACGGCAAAGTCAGAATGGGAAAATATATTTAGTCGCAAACTAACGAATGCGAAAAACAGGAAAAGGATAAAAGAGCGATAATAAAGTAGAGGGCACGGGTAGAAAAGAAAAGAATATAGAAAATTTATTGATCATAAATCTCTATGCGACAATAAAGAACGAAGAAAAGTTTTATAGTCATATCCAGAATTCTCGCTGATGCAGATTTCGGCTCACAGGATATGAATAAGGGTACTCAGGATTAAAAAAAAAGTTAATTACCACTAGATGTAGATGGTTAAAATATTTGAACAAGTTATTATCCCTCCCACCATCCACAAGAACTGTAAGAGAAATAAAAGAAAAGATGTTCTTTTTTAGGTGTGCGTCATAACTTGAAGTTTAATTTCATAGTAGCAATTAGTATCTTAGCTTTGTGTTGTTAGCACTTTTAAGATGTCATTTGTCAATCTTTAGCATTAGACAGCTGTTTTGTCACTTTCTTTGGTTGTATGTTATGTCGTCCCCCCCCCCCCCCCCCCTTTTTTTTTGCCTCTCGTACCTGGAGTCCAGCACGGGTCACATTTCAAAAGATTTTCTGTAAAAAGGAGCGTGTTATACATAACTTTCGCAAGACCACATAGAACTGTGGAATACTTATATAATGCATCGGCCGTTAACTCTTCATATATTTCGAAGGTCTACAGTTCGCGCCTGGCTGGCCCTCCGTTTCAACAAAGCAGAGAACAACCAGTTTGAATTTTTTTTTTTTTTTTTTTTTTTTTGAGGTTTGCAAGAGAAGGGCTGACAGCAACGGGACTACGCTTTTGAAAAATAAGATAAACGTAGAGTGAAATCTGAGGCCGGTGAGTAGTAAATAATAAACATAAACCAGTAATTGAAAGGCACTCGTCAGAAAGAAGAAAGGAAAACACCAGACAACAGGTAACTCTTAAATAGGCTTACTTGTCCTGCAATAGTTATCGCTCTATGAATCCGTGTAGGAACCGCTAACAGAGCACGCAAAAATAATGAGCCAAAAACGCGATTCGAATGTTTTTACACTTTCTACATTCCTGCTATAACAATTAACTTGACACTACATTTTAGGCTTTGCTAAACTACTGTTTAAAACTTTAAGAGACGCGGAAATAAATATTTAAAATAAAAATACTTTTTTCTGAATTGTTAAAATAATTGCTTCATGCTTTACCTCTTACTCTGTCGTAAATGACAAGCTTTGAGCAGAATTCTGATAAACGGAATTGTGGATCAGAAGAAGTATTTCAGGTGGTCCCAGCTTCTACTCATCCAGACTGCACTGTAGTTTGATCATTCCCAATGATCTGTCCGATACAGTCAACACAGGCAGTCAGTCGTCAAACAACAAGACGAAAAAGTAAACAGTCTTGAGGGACATCCATTGTTGATGAAAGCCACACAATTATACAAGCATTAAAAATAGTAGGAATAGATGCTGGTAGAGTTTACGCACATGCCAAGCATAGAAGTTTTCGCAGACAAGAAAGATAATTTAACAAATATTATTCTTCGCCTGACATCAATACATATACTTACACATATGCATATAAATAATTGGCATAGTCACCCCACTAAACTGTTGTCATGCTCCATGCCCATCGTTGTTATGAAACTCGGGTACTATGGGTCTTGCATCATTTACACTTGCGATTTGTTAATGATCTATTCCCCCAACCGAACAACATCCGTTGGGAAGTTGAATGATCAGTTATGCGTTTATCTAGGTCTCCTTTCTGCTGTAATGGAGGTTTCTCCTTTGACGGGTGAGAAAGCACTTTTGTTCTCTGGTTCTAAGTTCCCCTAAATGAGAAATCAGATATCGTACATTATGCCAAGCGAGCAAAAAATATGGCTAGCTTGGATTAAAGCGTTGGTAAAGATGAGAGATGTTGTCGGAAAGAGATATAATTTAAATTGACGCTGTGCTCGGGTCTCAATTGACTAAAATCTCATTGTTAGACAGTGACTGACACTCAGTAAAGATGTCTTGTGGAAAGAAACAACAAGAAGGTGGTCGAGGATGAAATTATGCAGTGAAAAAGAGGGGTCGAGGAGGAAGACGAATGTTAGAGTTTTAGTTTTTAAAAAAAAATGAAATCTTAAGAGGCATGTGAGCGAAAATCGTCCAGCAATACTGGGGGAGGGGTGTTGAATTAATAAAACCGCATAGTAGTACTACAACACTTAATACTACAGTGCGTTGAAACATAGACGAGACTTTAGGAGCTCATTTAAGACTTTGAAATACTGGTATGTGTAATATACACGACAAAATGTTTGCCACTGCTCACGCAATTTCTTTTGCCAATTTATTATTGAGCTTCTCTGTACACACATATTTATCGACTGTTTTTCTTGCTTGCAAATGTTGGGCAGTATTGATATCGTCGAGGTAGATTGCTATCATTATTGCAGTGGGTGATCTGTGTAAGATACCCCCATCGATTTGCTAGCATTATGAATGTGTTATCCCCTTTGGGCGGACGTCTGAACGACAGCTGTAAGTAAGTAAGGTTATTACTAAGTTTAGTGTGCTAGTATTCTGAGGGGAGGAGAGATGTGGAATATCTGTCTCGTCTCTAGGACAGTGAGATGGATTGTGGGAAGGATAGATGTATCCAATGAAATGCATGGAGAGGTGAATTAACTGAATGAATAGATGAGTGCATGAACATACAAAAAAGGGTAAAGGAAGTCCCATAGCATATACTACCGTACGGGAGTTAGGTGTTAGAGACTTCACTATACTAGGTCCAGCTTCGAGAGGTAACGTGACCAGCACGCTTATACATATATAATGGCAGTGCCTGAAGGGAGATTAAATTCAATGCTGTGTGGCCTATTTTGTCACTATGATTTCGTTTGTGTGTTTGCTTTTTTTTTTTAAAATTTACTCGAAAGACAGGTTTGTATATTTTCAGCTTCGAATACTCGCATAAATAAGTTTTCATATTTATAATGTATGGTGATATGTAGTGAACCTCAAGTAGTGTACTTTTTTTTTTTTGCCCGATTATTCATAAACTTTGCTGAATAAGCTCTCTCGGCCTTAAGAAATTCAGTCGTGCATGCTTCATGTTATAAATGCAGAGTGTTAAGTATTTGTGAAATAATGGGTGAGATATGTGCGGCTATATACACGACACGATATGTGGCAAACTCCAATGAGAATACATATGCATGATTGGCCATCACGAGTATTGGAAAAATATACTGGTGTATATGGTCATCTGAAAGTTACGAAGATGTATAAATGTATGTATGGGCGTTAGCAAGATATGAAGAACATATATGTAGAATTTTGCATGTCTGAAACCCATAATATCCACGTACGATTATATTTCGAAATTCTTTCTAGAGCAAAGGTTCCAATCTCTTGTTTTCTTCAGTTCCGCGCCCTATCGTGAAATAAACACTACAGACTTTGGCCACTGGACAACTCATATTATACTAGCAACAACCCGCCAAAATTGGCAAATTTTATTATAGTGTGTTGTTTTTTGTTATATGTATTAACGGGCTGATCACCCGTTTGCCAGTCACTTCGATTACGGAAACAACAGCAAATGGATTGATTTGCCGTTGCCCTAAAGACGCCAATAGGCGTGATGGGAAACAATGGCAAAGAAAACCTATCTGCTGTTGCCCTAAGACGCCACTAGGCGTAATGGCCACTGACTGCTTTGACGGTCGGTGGCTAAGGACGGAAGAAGAAGAAGAAGATTACAGGCGGTACTATCACTACCGTGGTCATTTAATTGCAGGCGACCGTCATTAGATATTTGTAGTGAAAAATATATGGATGTATTAAATATGAAGACATGGAGTAACCTTACCTAAATGACATGTGGAGGAGCAGTGATAATGATCTAAATAACTAACATTTCTTTTATGACAACATGTCTCGTAATTGTTCGTGCATGTTTTAAAATCTTGCCCTGGTCGACTTACCGCCTCTGAGAAGCCTTGGTCGACTTACTGCCTCTGAGAACAACTTTTGAAGTTTGACGAAACTCCAGTTCATGTAATGTTTATCAATCGGGTTGTTGGCTTCTTTCCATAATCAAACTGTTCATGCACACCTTCATTTGCGCACTTTTTTTTCTATTTTCGCGAGAGTACATATAAGGGGAAACAATACAATTATTGTCTAACTTTCAACCTCAGTTGCACCCCCTTAGCTGTGGTCGAAAGTCAATGCACTCTCTCGAAAATAAAAAAGTGCGCAAATGACGGTGTGCAAAGTCAGACTGACCGACCGACCGTTCCACCGACCGACCAAGTACTTACGGCGGCAATTATGTCTTTTGATGATGAGATGTCTACGTGAAAATTAGTATCTCTCTGACACTTTTACGTAGAAATATAATAACTTGTATAGCTTTACGTGGATAAATTGTCTGCACTGCCCTTGTACATGAGTTAATACCACATTCCTGATGTCTTAAAATGGAAATGTTATCCCTCACACAATTTTACACGGAAACTTATACTTCACTACTGTTGTGTTTTTTTTTTACTTAACTAGGACTGCCGAGTTTGTTGCTCTTTCACAGCGAACACCAAGTTCAAGAATTTGCATTTTGGGTCGTCCACATATGACGTCACGCAATATTTGCCATTTTTAATCACGTGTCACATTTCGTCACAAAAATATGACGTCACAAATATCCTTTTTTTTTTTTTTTTTTTTAATACAACTGACAAGCAACAACGTCATCGAATGTAAATTAGTTACTTAGTCATCATCATCATGACCTTTCAACTCTCTAATAAGCATATGCTTTAAGACAAGTCTTCCTGTCCTGTGCCATCTGCTCAAGGTCTTTCCATTTCTTCTTCGTCCCCTTCATGTCTGTCTCCAGTTCTCTTCTCCACGTGTTCCCTAGTCTTCCTCTGACTCTCTAACCCTGAGGACTCCAGAACAAGAACTGCCTAGTAAATCTATCAGCAGGTTTGCTCAGTGGTGTGTGACCTATCCATCTCCGGCGTCGTCTTCGCATGTCTGGTTCTTCTGGCACTTGTCTAGTTCGTGTCATCAGTTCCACATTAGTGGTCTTGTCATATAACTACAATCCTTCTATTTAGGCAAACACCCGTGGTTAGAGAGCAGGGCTCTCGCTGCATGTCACGTAGCGTTTAAAGGATAAGAGAATTATTTAGAGGAAATAATAGATCTGATGTGGAAGATTTGGCTCAAGGAATCCCTGCTGGGTTTTCCCACTTCCGAAGGGTGACGAAGAGGGTAAATTCTCCTAACTCGACAGGTCTGGAAAAGATTGTAAGGAGATATTTGGTCTCTCGCTACCGTCGTCCCCTTCTCAGTTATCTATTATTATTATTCTTTAAATTATATTATATTTTACGAGCCCCCCCTCCCTTATAAAGGAAGATAAACATAGACAATATTCAACATCTAATGGAAGGAACAAAGCGTGGGGTACAGTATATACACCCAATTGGTTTATTGCAATAAAGTGAATAGATGGTGAATGATAGTATTGTCGATGGAATTAGTGTCTGCTGTATGTATTATGTGTCTCACAATTCACGTGTTTTTCATCATGGATGACTAAACTTTGTGGCATTGATTAGGTGAGTTTCCTTTGTCGTGGACTTAGCTTTTCAGCCCCCGGCTGATAGGGAAGTGTGGTTAGTTCTCCGGTCTCCTGACGTTGCCCCGGTAGGTCTTGAATGGTTCGGATTTGCCTTCTCTGTGCTCGACTCCGTATTCTGCGCTGAGATTGGACTGTCGTGCAAGGCTCCACCATAGACTACTCAAAGATGGACGCTAACCCGCAAATTAGACACGTGGCTTCAGTGCTTTTAATGCGAGAATTCGCCGATAATTGGGTTAGACCGAGCGGTCTCAAGGGGTCAGGGCAAGTGAAGATTGCTTTGTGTTTGGCGCACTTTTAGCGGGACATTTCCGCTTGGACACGTGATCCATAGCGTGCATCATGTGACATTAGCGTCAAATAAACGCTCCAATCAATAGCGTTAAAAGTCACGTGGGGTCTTCCTAAAGTGGCATAAACTGGTTTTATCAGCTTAAGCAGTCTTAAATTAAAACAGGTTCCTAGCTACCGAGGTCATTGGTCAACAATGACGTCGTATCTAAAAATAGCGAGGAGAAAATACTGAATACTAGGAGAATTTCCGCAAGTGACACTTCCCGGGACTTTGCGATCATGCATTGAGGATGAGAAAAAAAACGATGTCCGTAAATAATAAAAAAAATGAAGAGAAGATTGGGCAAGTTGTCACACAAGCCCCTCCTCAAGTTTGACGTTCCGTCCAACTCCTCTTGTCCTGTCTTCCTCTTCTTTTCCAGTTTCTCATATCTCCTCGGTTGCGTCCGGATGTCTGCTCAAAAAATCTGCCCCTACGTTGTTCTTCCCAGGTATGTATTCTATGTGAAAGGAATATGGCTGCAACAGGAGTGACCATCTCATAAGCCGGGGCATTAAGGTTCTTCGACGCTGCAAGAAATATCAACGGTTGGTGATCACACTGCACCGTGAACTTTTTCCCGTATAAATATGGTTGAAACTTCTGCACAGCCCATATTAGCGACAGACATTCTCGTTCGATGGTAGAGTAGTTCTGTTCAGCAGGGTTCAATTTCCTACTAGCATATGCGATGGGGAATAGAGTTGCAGAAGGTCTATCACTAGGCTGCAGGAGAGTGGCTCCTATCCCTATATTGCTAGCATCTGTTCGCAGCGTAAAGTTCAGAGTTAAGTCAGGCAGTCGCAGAATTGGCCTAGCTGTGAGTTTCTCCTTCAGCAGCGTGTAGGCATTTTCGCACTCCGCTGTCCAGGTTACTTTGTCCGGGTTCCCATTCTTGGTTAATGCGGTCAATGGCGCACTCAGGGTATTAAAATCTTTAATATATCTCTGGTAGAAGCCACATAGAGACACAAATGACCTTACATCCTTTTTAGTCTGGGGTCGTGGGGCCCGCTGTAACTTCTCAATATTACGCGCATCTGGGAACATGCATCCATGCGAGATAGTGTGTCCCAGGAATTCTAGTTGCTCGCAGGCAATTTGACATTTTGTAGGGCGAGCGGTGAGTCCTGTTTCTCTAAGTCTTTCGAAGAGTAGGGAAACTGCGTCCAGGTGCTCCTCAAAGGTGTTCGTGGCAATAAGTATGTCGTCCATGAAATTACTTATCCCAGGGTGGTTCAGGGGTTCCAGTAGCTTCCTCATCATACGAGTAAAGACGCTTGGGGCGTTGCTTAGCCCAAATGGCAATACATTAAACTCATAATGGCCTTCAGAAGTACTAAATGCTAACATATGTCGAATTTCCTCTTTTACCGGGATCTGGTAGTACCCTTTGCTAAGGTCTATCTTCGAAAAGTATCGTGCTCTACTCAGCTTGGTGAAAAGCTGATTCTGATCCGGTAAGGGCTCCGCTTGAAATTCCGTTACAGCGTTGAGCCTTCGGTAGTCTATGCAGAGGCGATGTTCTCCTGTGGATTTTCTAAGCAACACTACACTCGCACTATAAGGCGACTCTGATTTTGAGATAATATTTTCCTTAAGCAGGTACTCGATTTCCTCACTCAATGCCTTTGCTTTAGCATAAGGAACAGGATAGTTCTTAACTCGTACCGGGGCGAGGTCTGTTAGCTTCATATCAAATTCTATCAGGTTGGTCATTGCCAGGTTTATCCGTGAGTGTACTAGTGTGTTTTTCTCAACAACTGTTGAACCCGTGTTGGCCTGCTGATCCTCCGTTAAAGTTGAACTAATCTGAACATCTTGATGAGTTTCGCACTGACGAAGAGGGTATTCACAGGAGGTCAGGGGTTCTGCCTCAGTTTCCGTCGCAATAGCCAGTGTCAGGAAATGTGCTGGTTCTGCACCTGGTCTTTCATAATATCGCTTCAGCAGGTTTATGTGGTAAGTTCTCTGCTGCCCCTCTAGGGCAATCTTGTAAGTGGTGCGCGACATTTTCTCAACAATTTTATATGGACCTCTCCACCCGATTTGCAATTTATTATTGCTACTGGGCAGGAGTAATAATACCTGTTCTCCTACTTCTAGCTCCCTATCCTTCGCAGTGCGGTTGTAGTAACGCGCATGTTTACGACGGGCACGGCGTACATTTTCCTTTGCCAGTTCCCATCCTGTTTTAAGGCGTTGGGTCAACTCTTTCACGTATTGGGATGCAGAGGTGACCGTCTCATCAGCTTTATCATCTGTCCAAGTACGTAACAGTGCCTCTAAAGGTCCTTTTATAGGTCTACCAAACAGCAATGTGGCAGGAGGCATCCCAGTAGAATTGTGGGGTACTTCGCGGTAAGCAAATAGTGCTGCGGGTAAGTATTGATCCCAGCTCTCTGGTTTTTCCTGCGCAAGTTTCCGAAGGATGGAAATAAGGGTCCCGTTAAACCGCTCCACCTGGCCATTTGCCTGGGGGTGGTAGGGAGAGGTGTGGATATGTCGGGCCTGAAATATCCTAAACACTTCCTCTGTGAGTTTTCCTCGGAATTGGGAACCATTATCTGTCAGGATCTGTGACGGAAACCCTAGCCGAGTAAATATGGTGAGCAGAGCCTCAGCAACATGCTTAGAATCACAGGCGGGCATAGCAATTGCCTCTGCCCACATGGAGCAACAATCCACTAACGTGAGTATATAACTGTTTCTCTTTTTGCTACGAGTAAGTGGACCCACAATATCCACCGCTACTCGTTCGAAGGGTGTGCCCAAGATTGGCATTTCTCCCAGAGTGGCTGGGGCCGTCCAGTGTTTCGGCGCTGTCCTCTGGCACTGTGGGCATGATTTCACATATCTCTGGATATCGGCGTTGATACCTGGCCAATAATAATGACATGAAATACGCTGAATCGTGGCACTTATGCCCATGTGGCCACTAAAACGGAAGGGCATGGCCCATTTCTAGGACCTGGGCTCGGTATGCTGATGGAACCACAAGTTGCCCATGTTCCTGTCCTCCATTTCCTGCTTTCCGATGCAACAGCCCATTTTTCTTGTAGAAGTCTCCCTTTTGGAGAGGAGTGTGCGCTCTCGGTAGTTTTTTGTAGCAGGGTGCTAGAGATTGATCCTCCGTTTGTGCCTTTTTTAATTCCTCAGGAAGGATGTTGGGTGGGGATTCCAACTCCGTATTCCGTTTGGCCTGTCCTCTAGTGGTGACAGCCGCCACAACCAGAGGGTGAATGGGTTCTCCCAAGAACACATACCTACACCCTAAGATCAAGGGATAAATAGGGTCGTCCAAGATCGCTGCACGGATTTCCCCAGTCACATATTTTGATTTGACCTTAATCTTGGCTATGGCCAAACGCATAGGTGCTGCACTTTTAGTAGGTCCTTGTATTTCTATAGTGTCTTCTGTCATCTGGTCAGGCTTGACTAGGGATGCACAGACAACTGCGTCGAATGCAAGGCCTGTATCATAAAGGCAGGTCACCTCTTGGTCATTTACGAGGACTGTCTCAACGACCGGGGGATGTCGGGGTTTGTCCAGAGGTTCTTCCGGTCCATTTCCCCTTGCGGCACTTTTACGTAAGCAGGCAGCATGATGAGGTGGGTTTTTCCGGTTGCACTCCTGCGTATTGTGGGTGATGGTTCTACAGTGCTTACACCATTTTTCCCCTTGCCTCTGCTGCTGGAAATTAGATCTCTGAGTAGTCTTGTAGTCTGGCTTGTCATGCTTTTTGAAGTTAGTATACGGTGGTTTCACTTGGGGGTCCATGTGTGACTGAGCTGTCTGTCTAGGTACGTAATCTGGTTGTTTCCGTCTGGGTGGTGGATTCTCTGATAGTGCTGCCTGATATCGTTCCGCTAACTGGACTATGGATTCTAAAGTGCTGGCCCCATTCTCTGTCAGGAATCTTCTCATGTCGGAAGTCATGGTGTCCTTCAGTTGTTCGATCATGACCATTTCCTTCAGGCCTTCCCAATCATGAGTAAAATTCCCTAGGGCACCCCACTTCTCCACGTAGGAATCCAGTCTCGCAGCAAACTGAGCAAAGTTCTCTCCGACTTCCCTCCTAGAGTTACGGAACCTCTTCCTATAGGCGTCAGCATGTAGCTTATAACGAACCAATAGTGCCTTTTTCAAAGAGTCGTAGTCATCCTGTAAACCTGGAGGAAGCTTGCTATACACGTCATAAGCAGTTCCTCTAAGCCCTTGCGACAGTTTCAGGTTCCATTTGCTCTTCTCCAAACCAAACGTGGTGGCAAACTTCTCAAATTTGTCCAGATACCTATCGATCGAGTCGGCTTGTTCCGAGAAAGCTTCGAATGGAAACGTCAAGGGTCCCAAAGTTGACATGAGTGAGGATGGCAAAGGTCCTGTGCCCCCTGCGTGCAAGGAAGGCATATCATCTGACCGTGGCGATAGGTTGCCTGAGGAGGTAGATGCGGTCGCACCGGCTACTGGTTCAACTCTTTGAGCTTGTCCCTGCATCTCTAACTGCTTCATCTTCAATGCATGCTCGCGTTCATCTTTCTCGCTTCTTTCTCTAGCGTCTACAGCTTTTATCCTCTCATCTATTTCTGCTAACTTTATTCGCTCTTCTCTTTCAGCTTTCGCTGTTTCTCGAGCGTAATACTTATCAGTCTCGACACTGACATAATTTGCAAGGTCCACCCCACTATAACCTAGATCTCGACCGGCCTCCCCTAGTGCTGCCTTAAGCTTAACTATTTCAGCCATCTTTTGCAGTTAAAGTCCACACTGAGTAAGCTAGTGCTACCTTCCATTAGTATTTCTAGCAAAAGTAAATACTAATTAGTTATCCGACTGCTGTAGAATGCAAGTACTACAGTTATGGAGACTTAAGGTCTGTAATTCAATGAAATACAAAATCAAGAACTAACTTAATTAAACACAACATATATAAAGGGATTCACCAATCAATGCCTGAATTTCTAGAAAAAATGTTTTCTGTCTTTCTAGAGCTCACTGTGTGAAAATACATGTGTTAAAATGGTATACTGTAATGACTGAATGGATGATACTATCCCAGAGGTATGATAAAATACATAAGTTCAAATCCCGGACCGAGACACCAGTGTCACGTAGCGTTTAAAGGATAAGAGAATTATTTAGAGGAAATAATAGATCTGATGTGGAAGATTTGGGCTCAAGGAATCCCTGCTGGGTTTTCCCACTTCCGAAGGGTGACGAAGAGGGTAAATTCTCCTAACTCGACAGGTCTGGAAAAGATTGTAAGGAGATATTTGGTCTCTCGCTACCGTCGTCCCCTTCTCAGTTATCTATTATTATTATTCTTTAAATTATATTATATTTTACGAGCCCCCCCTCCCTTATAAAGGAAGATAAACATAGACAATATTCAACATCTAATGGAAGGAACAAAGCGTGGGGGTACAGTATATACACCCAATTGGTTTATTGCAATAAAGTGAATAGATGGTGAATGATAGTATTGTCGATGGAATTAGTGTCTGCTGTATGTATTATGTGTCTCACAATTCACGTGTTTTTCATCATGGATGACTAAACTTTGTGGCATTGATTAGGTGAGTTTCCTTTGTCGTGGACTTAGCTTTTCAGCCCCCGGCTGATAGTGAAGTGTGGTTAGTTCTCCGGTCTCCTGACGTTGCCCCGGTAGGTCTTGAATGGTTCGGATTTGCCTTCTCTGTGCTCGACTCCGTATTCTGCGCTGAGATTGGACTGTCGTGCAAGGCTCCACCATAGACTACTCAAAGATGGACGCTAACCCGCAATTAGACACGTGGCTTCAGTGCTTTTAATGCGAGAATTCGCCGATAATTGGGTTAGACCTAGCTGTCTCAAGGGTTCCGGGCAAGTGAAGATTGCTTGTGTTGCCGCCTTTTAGCGGGTCATTTCCGCTTGGACACGTGATCCATAGCGTGCATCATGTGACATTAGCGTCAAATAAACGCTCCAATCAATAGCGTTAAAAGTCACGTGGGGTCTTCCTAAAGTGGCATAAACTGGTTTTATCAGCTTAAGCAGTCTTAAATTAAAACAGGTTCCTAGCTACCGAGGTCATTGGTCAACAATGACGTCGTATCTAAAAATAGCGAGGAGAAAATACTGAATACTAGGAGAATTTCCGCAAGTGACACTTCCCGGGACTTTGCGATCATGCATTGAGGATGAGAAAAAAAACGATGTCCGTAAATAATAAAAAAAATGAAGAGAAGATTGGGCAAGTTGTCACACTGCAAAGGTAGCAGGTTGGAAACACGGTGGTGTCACGCTGCAGTCTATCAGCTGTAAATGGATACTCGACTCTACTCTTGGATCAGGAAAGGCTAAGGCAGCGAGCAGGGAATGTGATTACTTCATCTCTCGAAGCTTCATCTAGTAGTAGTCTCTAACACTTCACTCTCCTGTGGCAGTATCTGCTATGAGACTATTTATGTTTTTTTTTAACCTAGTTGTGAAAGTTTGACACTCTTTGGTTGGTGTATTTGTTGTTCGCCATGTTCACAGCCATACAATAGGACTAACTTGATATTTGAATTGATTCTGTTCAGAGCCATACAATAGGACTAACTTGATATTTGAATTGATTCTGTTCACAGCCATACAATACGACTAACTTGATATTTGAATTGATTCTGTTCACAGCCATACAATAGGACTAACTTGATATTTGAATTGATTCTGTTCACAGCCATACAATAGGACTAACTTGATATTTGAATTGATTCTGTTCAGAGCCATATAATAGGACTAACTTGATATTTGAATTGATTCTGTTCACAGCCATACAATAGGACTAACTTGATATTTGAATTGATTCTGTTCAGAGCCATACAATAGGACTAACTTGATACTTGAATTGATTCTGTTCACAGCCATACAATACGACTAACTTGATATTTGAATTGATTCTGTTCACAGCCATACAATAGGACTAACTTGATATTTGAATTTAAATTATATAATTATAAAATTATATAATTTATATTATATAATTTAAAATTATATAAGTTATATAAAATATTCTTCTTCCGTCCTTAGCCACCAACCGTCAAAGCAGTAAGTGACCATTACGCCTAGTGGCGTCTTAGGGCAACAGCAGATAGGTTTTCTTTGCCATTGTTTCCCATCACGCCTAGTGGCGTCTTTAGGGCAATGGCAAATCAACCAATTTGTTGTTGTTTCCGTAATCGAAGTGACAGGCAAACGGGTGATCAGCCCGTTGTGATATAAAATCAGTATACATGTTGTTAGGTGTGTAGTGCGAGCGTATGATGAACTGAGTGTGGGTGCGAATGAAGGCGCGAATGTGTTTAGGCTCGTATATATGTAGACCCTGCAACCCATACACTCACATGCAGTAGTCAAGGATGCTTGGACACTGCAGGCACGTTTCAAAACATTTATTGACGAGAACACACATGGTATCAACAGGAACAGTCATTGTAAACAAGGTCATGCTGACCGGAAATCGATAGGTATACATTAGGCATTCAGCAAGCTGGTAAACATTTGAATATTCGTGCATGGTCAAATACAATGTTCTTCAATAAGGACAGTTCGTGGCGTCGCCCTGGGATTACTGACTAAACGCGTCAGATACCTTAATCACTTTGACACATAGGTGCAACTTGGCATTCCCCGCCAATTGCACATTATCAGGCTGTAGTATAATAGCCGAAAACACAGGCCTCGTTCTGACGTCGGCTGTGTACTTCTGATAAGCAGGTTACCATCAACCCTGCAGTAATGCTTATTGTAGACATAAATTCCGCCAATCTGCGGTTCCCACAATATATCTTCGTCACTGGATTTCTGGACAATATAAAGACTAATAGTCTTGGATGGCTACCTCGAGCACAAAATATAAGTTCTGAAATGGAGGACCGGTGAGCTGCAGTTCACAGACTAGGCAATCTTCTAACATGTTCTGCTACCGAAAGCATAGTAATGGAAAAAGTCGGTATTACCTGTAACCGAGTCCACAGAACTTAACAAGGAACTCTGCTGTCATTCCAACGCACAGAGATTCACTGGGGAAAACTGCCAGTGCAGTCACTTCGAAGATTCTCCCCGAAAAACACAATGGACTCTCGTCCCTTCAGAAACCAGGACACTTCCCGGCTTGCCGGAAGTCTAACTCAACTCCCGCTTAAAAAAACCTGCCCATGGGCATACGCCCGAACTGTCTACCTTTGACCCTAAAGGTCAAACACAATGAATGAATAAACAAGGGAAGACAACCCCTAATCAACCTGACATCGCAGGTAAAGACACAATTATTCTTATGATAAAAACATAAGCAAATAACTTGACAGATGACTCCGTCAAAAATGACAGCAACATATTACTACACCCCCCCCTGTAAAAAAAAAAATGAAATTTTTTTTTTTTTTTTTTAATATGTCCATGAGCAAGATTGCACAAGTATCACTTATGTGCTCATGAAAAAAATGAACCTAATATCAGGTACAATAGACGCATAAACAAAGCGTCTGAAGAGGATACAAATCATCTCCCAACATAGGAGAAAATATTTCCTTTAAGCCAAACAAACTAAGGGGGTACCATTAAAGAAACCTAAGTTGCTGGCAATACCAATCATATATCAATCATTACTAAATACTATAATTATAGCAATATACAAATGTCATGAATTACAATGCTATATTAGCAACATATCACTGATGGATGGACAAAATGAAATTTGTTAAATTATCTAAACATCATCCAAATACATTTGTATTACAACATATTAGGATATTAAGGACAGACAAAAGTCTGAAAGTGTATCAGGAAAAACTAGGACACAAGATTTAACTGGAATCATGTGGGCATCTGGACAATATGTCCGCCATCACATTATCCGAACCACGGATAGCTCGCACCGTGAAATGGAAAGGCTGAAGAGCAATAGCATAACGAGTAGATCTCGAGCTCTTCAAATCCTTACTTTGCATAGCCGTAAGAGCTTTTTGGTCGGTTTCCATAAAGAAATGCGCGCCCAGAAGGAACCTTTGTAGCTTAAGAATGGACCAAACCATAGCCAACAATTCACGGTCTAAAACCGAGTAATTCCTTTCTGCCGCATTTAGCTTCCTAGAAATATACATTACAGGATGCAGAGTTCCTGAATATTCCTGCATTAGTGCCGCTCCAATCCCAGTGGAAGAGGCATCACTACGAAGAACAAAAGTCTTATCAATCGTTGGTAGTCTTAAGATAGGATGAGATGAGAACAAATTCTTAACCTGATCCAATGAAGATTGGCATTCCTGGGACCAACGCACCATATTAGGAGAACCTTTTTTCAATAACGATGAAAGTGGTGCCATAATGGAGGACAGATTCTCAATGAATCTTCCATAGAATTGTATCAATCCCAAGAGACTACGCACTTGCTTTTTTGTCTTCGGAACCGAGATATTTAATATCTTCGAAATGTTTTGGTCCTCTGTCTTCAACAGACCATGACCAACTCGATGACCTAGGAAGGAAATTTCACTAAACCCAACAAAAGCTTTAGAGGGTTTTTGCAGTCAAACTATGCTCACGTAGAGTAGATAGCAATTCCTTTAGACCCAAATAGTGTTCTTCCCAAGTATCGCTGAAAAGACAGATGTCGTCTAAATATGCGATGACATCTGCACGATCTGATAGAATTCGTCGCATCATGCGCACGAAAGTCGCTGGGGCGTTCATAAGCCCGAAAGGCATAAAATTCCATTGAAACAGACCCCTAGGTGTCGAAAAAGCAGTGAGAGGTTTTGGCGTGTTCCGTCAGTGGGACTTGCCAATAACCTTTCGACAAGTCTAGTTTAGTAAAGAATTTAGCTTTAGAAAGTCTAATAAGTAGATCATCTAATAATGGCATAGGTTCAGCATCGAACTTCGTAACTTGATTTAATTTGCGATAGTCAACGCAAAGACGTATGTTATTGTCTTTCTTTCGAACAATAACTATCGACGAAGAATAAGCTGAAGTGGATGGTTCAATTATTTGCAGTTGAATCATTTCATCCAATTCTTTCTCGACTTGTGCTTGAAAATGAATAGGTATTGGGTATGGTCTTACTCTGATCGGATTACGATCAGTAAGTATGATGTCATGTTCTATGACATCTGTGTGTCCAGGAATGTCGGTAAGGACATCCTGATATGATTGTAGCGTAGAGGATACTTGACGTTGCTCCTCAAAAGACAAGTTCGAAGAGATTGTAACGTCCCTCCACGATTCCGTTGAATTCAGTGGAATCGCAGGAAGAGGTAAGTTAACGTCAGAAAAAAATAGTTTCCTCATCCTGTATAACGGACAGGGATGAGATGTGACCATGTTGGACTGGAGAGTCGTCCGTCGCCTGGAAAATAGGCTGCAAATAGTCTGGACGTTCAATAAACTCTGTTAGCATATTTATATGGAAGGTTTTATGCTTTCCATCCACATCGACGATATAGTCGACATCGGAAATTTTGGAGACTATAGTGTATGGACCTTTCCATGAAATGAGAAGTCTATTCTCTCTCTTGAGGGAAGTAAGACATACATGGATTTTGTTGTTTCCAAGAAAAACTATTATCAGGTTGGTAACTTTTATTAAAGTTCCTATAGTCACTGGGATCAACATGTTGAGGACAATTAAATTCCCTCCAATTCTTTAAAGAAGAACCATCACGTGATGGACGCGTTTGGCAATGTCCACAATCACGGTTATTCCTCTTAATAAAGTTGCTTCTATTTTTCCCTGTAGCAATATGCTTAACAGGTACATCGTACTGACTGAGCTGAGTACGATGGGTACTAACAGTTTTGTTTTCTTTTACCCACTTATCAGGAATCTGGGAATTCGATGCACGGTTTCCCTGAGGAATCTTAACATGATACTTATCAAAGTCCTCACCGTGATCCAAACTTGATTTACCTTTGTTGGCCTGACGCCAACTCCCATTAGAGGCAGTATTGTTATTCCGTGGGAAACTATATTTTCCACAAAAATTTTTTGTTCCCATATTGCTTAATGTTACCATGAGCATTAAGTGCATGGATGTTTTTTTCCTCCCAAATAGAAATTTGTTGCGGTGTGCATTCCCTAACCCCATGAATACGACCGATTATAAGATCCGCAATAGGATTAGGAAGAAGACATGCATGGACATCTCCTGTGAAGAAGGGAGTGTCAATCCTAATAATAGCAGTAGGATAACTTTCCATAGTACCACCAAATGTAACACATTTGATTGTTTTTCCAGTGGCACAGCAAGGATCTATCAGAGACTCCCTAACCCCGACGGTAGTACATCCCGAATCGAAAAGTACTGAGACTAGCCTATCATTTATTAGACCTTTATGTAAGATGAGAGATCCTCTCCCATCATGCGCAACTGTAGCAGGTAGAGCAGGAAGAGGGTGACCACAACTTAGAGTAGATACAGTCGATGAGTCGAACAATGTTAAGCATTGGGGGCATTCAGTTGCTCTCCCAAAATCGAAAGCACAACCAGTGATAGCCCTAGAGTTACCACTATCATTTACTGTATTACAGGGCTCCATCAAACTCTTGTTGTGCAGAGTTTGCCTGTTGGAAAGCCTATTGTTATGTCATCAATTCCGTTTGAAATTCCTCGGTTTCTAAATTCACCATCGTCATAATCTTGACGTCGAGAATGATTACTCTCGAAAGTTTCAGTATATGTTATTATTTGGAGAGCCTTTACGAAAGCGTTCTTCAAATTGCGTACCACTTAAAATTACGAGATACCTACCATATTGTATCGCCACTGCATAGACGAAGAACCATCATGTGTTGGATTACTCGTCTTGAGTGTTATTTTGATTATCCCTATGAACCAATTTTGTTGAGCCACCCTGAAATTTTTCTGAAAATTAGGGCATATGTGTTGGCCGTAGCAGCTTGGCAAAACCCTTCTTTCACTTTAGACTTTGCGCCATAAAGACTGTTAGCTTGGGGATTGGCGCTGGTGGCCATATCTGGACAACAAGGCTTATTCTATCTCTTATCTGTTTTAGAGTTTTTAGGCTTACGTCTCATGAGAAGGGAATGCTCAGAGATAAGGAATCGCATTAACATTTGGCGATGCCCATACAACGT
>JAMPIV010012298.1:0-182225 GCA_024509875.1 Oreohelix idahoensis | reverse complement strand
AAATTAATATTTTTGTAATAGCCCTATAGGTACAAATATTTATATCCATACTGTCTGTCAAAGCGTTTGGAGCCCGTAAATTAGGGGGAAAGCTGTAATATTTTGAAATAGCAAAGAACGTTCTTAGTTGTAACATTAAGAACGCTTCGTGTGTTCAAAGAGAGCTAACTATGAAAATAACAATTTATTATTTTACCGTCCCTTAATATTAAAGTGGAAATAATTGTATAACCAATGTTGCACGGGGCATTAATTAGGCATACTTGTAATTTTAATAATTGTACGTCCTAAAGAAACTTTCTTTAAATTACAAAAAGATATGTGTCACAGCAGTATTAAACGTATTTAGCTGTTTATAAATTTACAATAATTATTAAGTTTTTCCCCACTTTAACTTTTAGCAATTAAAATATTTTTAATCTGTTAAATATTACTTCACTGTGAAATCTTACGATATTAAGGAGAAGGCATGGAACTGCAGCAGAAAATCTGTTATTGCTTCTTGGCCTTTTGGCTAAGATCAAAGTGTAAAACAGTTATTTGTTGTAATAGCTGTGGCGAAATGAAATTATTTGATAAGAGAACCCCCGGGACTAGAATACGAAGGTAGGGGGATGGTATCTTTATGTAGTAAAACCTACCACTGTTTCGGGGAGCACGATAAATCTAGTACTAAGGGGCTGTTGAAGGACTTTCGTGTGGGGTTACTGGTTGTGTTGCCTGAATTCTGATCGTGCTAATGTTCTTACGCGAATGGGGTGAACCTCACCTTCGGTTTGTCGTAATGCCTGAACTTGGCATCAAGATGTAAACAACTGTTCATCTTATTAACTCAGCAACTTGACATAAAATACGTAATTCATAAGGTTGAATGGTGTAACGTGATTCAACGAATAATGCCTCCGGTTCGAGTCCTTCACAATTTAATATGGATTACACACATACATAAACAGTTCAATTCACACATGAGGTACATGCATCAATCAATCAATAGCGTACGTAGACTGCTGTTTTACGTGTCAATGTCCGTTTAAGGATACAATGCAGTAATTGTCGTCAGAACATCACAGCTATATGCACGCGCAGATAGAATGGCTACCTGCCGACAGTGAGACTGTGAGTCTAATTACTTCGTATAAAGTAGACGATTATCTTTCTCCTTCCAAGGATTTAGTTAATCACTAACCTCCATAAGTTTCCTCTCTCGTAGAGTTCTAGGACTGACCCTGGTCCTGCATAAATCCACATATAAATGGCTATATCATGCCATTAATTTGGAAGGCTAGAAAAAACGCAGCTATTCAGCTTGACGGTCAAGTAACAAAGGGTAGCGTCTCCTAGTTACCGACTGTGACCCAAACAACGCTAGACACGTCATAATCGATCGTGTATGGAGCGTTCAATAATTGAAACATCTATCGCAATATATTAAATGTCTTAACCTTTACAATTGCACGTCTGCTAACCTTTAGCAGACGGCGTTAATAACATATACCGTAACAATTCCCTGTACACCGGGGGAAAAAAAATCGATAGATTTTTTTTTTCAAGATCTATCCGACTTAACAATTTTTTCAAAAAATTTAACACAATTGTGACATATGGCCGACGATGTTCTGAGTAGAACCGTGTCGCGGTCATGTCAACTAACTATTTGTCATAGTCATCTAACATTAATCATATTATATATCAATATTATGCATATTATTATATCAACTAAATAAAATGTGTAATGTCAATAGTGAATGATAGAATTAAATTAAAGTAAGGTCTGTCGTATTAGTATGTCATATAGGAATTAATTTGACTAATTAAAATTAAATTAATTAATTAAACTAAGAGTTAAATTATTAAGATTCTAATGTAACGCGATGTTATGAGAGAAGAAAAGACAAATAAGTGAGAAGAAATAGAAAGAAATTCGAATATAAGTTTAACTTAATTGTGTGTGTTAAGTGTTAGTGAATAATAATAACTATCTAATTTAACTAACTAAATAACGTATAGGTACATTAAAAAAAATATTAATCTAATACTTGTGTGAGATTTATTTTCTCTTTTCATAATTTCTTCTTTTTATATTTCGTTCTCTTTTTTGTTTTTTTTTTTCATTTCATTTTTTTCTCACATTTCATTTTATTGATATTAATTCAATTAAGAAGTTAAGTTAACTAATTAATTAGTATAGGATATGATGATCCATCCGTAGTCCTGATCCTGATGAATTCTTTTAGACAAAGTGTTGAAGCATTTACGTCGGACAGAAATGTCAATTATCCTAGGATCCAAGAATTAAGTGCACATAGGATAATAAGTTCGACTTGTCGTCAGATATTGTTCCATGATTGTTGAACGAATATTCATATATTGTGTATGGACGTTAGACGAAGTTTCAATGTCAATATGTATACCTTGATTGTCTTTAGTTCAATTCTGTGATGCATATAGTGTTTATAATTATTAAATTGAAGTCAAGGTTAGTTCCCTTATAGTTGATACTTCGTTCTATCCAATGTAGTGATGATTGACGTAGTTTAGGAATGTCAATGTTGATTATTCGTCGTCAATAGGATTACGTGACAACGCATCCGCCACAATGTTTTCAGTGCCAGGAATATGTTCAATGGAGAATTCAAATGGCTGCAGGATGATCGCGTATCTGGCGAGTTTTGGGCTTTTGTGGTTTGATCTACGCAAAGATGCTACAGCACGCTGGTCAGTCTGAATGGTGAATGGAGCACCAAGCAAGAACTTTTCCAGTTTTGTGATTGCCCATATAACTGACAAAAGTTCCTTGTCCACTGTGGAATACTTTGTTTCTGCCGGCTTTAGCTTTCTTGAAATATATAATGTAGGATGTAGAACGCCATCATGGTTCTGGAGCAGGCATGCACCGATGCCGTAGTTACTAGCATCTGTTCGTAAGAAAAATCTTTTGGAAGCATCGGGAAGTCTTAAAATTGGTTCATGCGAAAACAAATTTATAATTTTGTTGAAAGTTTCATTGCATATACCAGTCCATGTCACCTTCACCGGCATGTCTTTTTTTAACAATGAAGACAATACAGCCGTGATGGATGACAAGTTTGGTATGAATCTACTGTAATATTGAACAAGTCCTAACAAACTCCTGACCTGTTTCTTCGTCTGAGGAACTGCTATGTTTAGAATTTTGGAGACCGTACTAGGTAACGTTCGGATATATCCCGCTCCAATGATATGTCCCAAAAAGGTTATCTCATTACACGCGATCTGCACCTTTGTAGGTTTAGCAGTTAGATGATAATTCCTTAGAGTGTCGAAAACATATCTAAGTCCCGAAACATGTTCCTCAAACGACGAACTAAACAAGCATATGTCGTCAATATACGTAATAACGTCTAATCTACCTGATAAAATTTGTCGCATCAGGCGAATGAAGGTAGCTGGCGCATTAACAAGCCCAAAAGGCATCACATTCCACTGGTATAGACCTTGTGGAGTGGAAAATGCGGTGTAGTACTTAGCCTTTTCGGTCAGTGGTATCTGCCAATAACCTTTAGTTAAGTCTATCTTACTAAATATAGTTGCGTTGGATAGACGTGGCAGTAAGTCGTCGATAAGTGGATGTGGTTCGCTGTCAACTATAGTCTTAGCATTTAATTTTCTATAGTCAACACATAGTCTGATGTTATTGTCCTTCTTCCGGACAATCACTAATGGAGAAGAGAATGGCGAATTACTAGTCTCAATGATTCCCAGAGACAACATCTGTTCAAGTTCCTTAGTAGTTTTAGCAAGGAAATGTAAAGGAACCGAATAGGGATGTACACGAATAGGTGTATCGTCATTGAGAGTAATGTCATGACTGATAGCCGATGTGCGACCCGGGACGTCGGTCAACACATCTGGATAAGATTGTAAGAGATTAGCAATCTGTAGACGCTGTTGCGGTGTAACCGTTGAAGAGATGGTTACATCCCGCCAAGATTCAGTAGGTTGAACTACTGGTACCGGTAACGGTAACTGTACCTCAGGAAAAGAAGATTCTTCTTCCTGGATGACGGATAAGTTGGAATAATAACAAGTAGATACTGTGTTGTCATCTAGTTCATGGAAAATTGACTGTAAGTGTTCAGGACGTGTATGAAATTGCTTGAGCATGTTAATATGAAATATCTTTTTGTGTCCCTTGATATCTAAGACGTAATCAACGTCGGAAATTTTATCAATGACTTTGTAAGGACCATTCCAAGATATCAATAATTTATTGTTGTTGTGAGGAAGTAACACATAAGCCTCATCGCCTGGGAATAATTGGCGTAATCGTCGAGACCTATTTTGTAGAGATCGAGCCTTAGCTTTTGCAGCCTCAGAAGAAGCTGTTGCCAACTGGCAAGACTCAATAATGTTCTTCCGAAGATTAATCACATACTCGTAAGATGACTGAGTGTCCTGAGTCATCTCCGCGTCAATTAATAAGTCTTTTATTAGTCCCATAGGACCTCTTGGGGGAGCACCAAAAACTAATTCAAAGGGAGAGAAGCCAGTTTGTTCATGCGGTACCTCCCGATAAGCAAATAGAACAGCTGGGAGTGCTCTGTCCCAGTCATGAGGGTGCTTAACAGTAACCTTATGTAGTAGTTGTTTAAGTGTACGGTTAAGTCTTTCAACTGCACCATTACTCATAGGATGATAAATACTACTTAAATTCCTATCAATGTTCCAGGTTTTCATGACTTCCTTCATGGTGTCAGATATGAACTGTGACCCATGGTCTGATAAAAGTTTTCTAGGAAACCCTATTCTAGAAAAGATGAGATGTAGTGCATCAGCTACATCTGTGGTAGTGGTGGTCTTTAATGGGATAGCTTCTGGCCATCGTGTGCACAAATCAATGCACGTAAGGACGAATCTATGTCCTCTGGCCGATGGTAGCAATGGACCAATAATATCTATGGCCATCTTGTCAAACGGTCTTACTGAGATATCGCAAGCCTGAATAGGCGCCGTGTGAAAAGCTCCACGTGCTTTCACTTCTTGGCATGTAGTACAGGAACGTACATACTGCGAAATATCTCTTGACACTCCTGGCCAAAAGAATGAAGACAGTACTCGAGATCGTGTTCGAGTATATCCCATATGTCCAGCACACTGTGAGTCATGCGCATGTTGAAGAATGTACCGTCTAAAAGTATACGGGACCATAACTTGTTGTTTCATTTGTGATTTGTCATTAAAACATCTAATCAATAGGTCATTTTTAATAACAAACCAATGTTTGTTATTATTACCTGAGGATAGATTGTCAACTTTATCAACCAGCTTAAAAAAATTTTTTTAAAGATTTATCCTCTTTTTGTTTGGTTGCAAATGTTTCCCTGTCAATAGGTGAATTGACTACAAATTCCTCTTGGTTGTCTACATCCATTTTATTATCACCAACTTTCTCCATGAGTTGAGTCTGCGCTCTAGTCGTCACGGCGTTTCCAGTGCATAGGTTATGTTTCTCCCATTCTATGATCTCATCTGGAGTACAATCTTTACTGCCGTGTATACGACCAACCATCAGATCAGCAATAGGCTTTTTTAGCATACATACTTTTACATTCCCTGTGAAAAAGGGTGTTCTAATATGAACAATAGCTGTGGGGTAAAACTCAATAGTTCCACCAAATGTCATGCAGCGGACGTATTCTCCTGTCGCACAGCTAGGATGTACCAGCGACTGACGTACACCAATCGTCGTGGATCCTGAATCTCTCAGCACTGAGACGACGGATCCATTAACGATTCCCCTGTTAAAAATTAGTAAGCCTGTTCCATCGTTGACTGCAAGACCTACCTCTGGTGTAATATGTCCGCAGTTAAGCACTGTTTCTTTCGCCTTCTGAAAAATAAGATTGCATTGTTGGCAACTATTTGCCACATTATAATTAATAGCAAAACATGCAGCAGAAGACTGTGTAACATTGTGATTTCTTTGGAACCTACTTCTGTCTACACTGTGATGTCTTTGTTTGTTATTATGATTGTAGGCCATATTAGACGCCACAGGTAGAGGTTCTCTTAATGAGGAGTTAGAAATGGTTGCATTCGGATGTGCCGAACAGTAGTTTAAAGAAATTTTTTCCAACTCGTCAATAGTACCTGGTTTACGCTCCTGCAAATATGCAAAGAATGGCTGGCTAACCGAAGATAATACCTTATCCCGTAGTAGCAAATCAACTAATTTGTCGTACGATTTGTTGACTTCTGCCAGTTCAACCCATCTATTAAATGTATTGCGTATGTTCGCAATGAATCCTGCAAAATCTTTTGGAGATTCAGGTAAAATTCCCTTAAATTTCAACCTACAGTGTTCCTCGTCCAGGTGAAACCTTCGTAAAAGCAAGGACTTAATAGCACCGTAGTTATTTGCTATTGATGGGTCAGCATTTTGAGAAGCCGTCAATGGTTCTCCAACCAAGAATTCATTTAACTTGAGTACCCATGACTCTTCGGGCAAATGATTTGTTTTGCAAGTCTGTTCAAAACGTGACAGGAACGATGAAAGGTCGTCCACGTTTAAGTTGAAAGTGGGTAATTTAAAGTTGTAGAAATGTTTAGTTTGGCTGGATGACGATCCATTTTGTGCGTTATTATTATTCTGGTTTGCATCAGCACTTTGTGCTTGTAATCTTGCTGTCTCCAATTTAATACGCGCCAATTCCATTTCTTGTTGTAAAATAATTTCCTCTCGTTTCAATTTATTCTCTTCTTCCTGTTGAGCAATTTCTCTTAATCTATTTTCCTTGGCAATTTGCTTCATCTCACGTTCTGCTTCCTCTTTCTTTAATGCAGCCTTTTGTTCCTCCATTTCTGCTTTATGTTTTTCCAGTTCTGCCTCAGCAAACTGACGAAGTTCTTGGGATTTATAACCATATTCTTTACCAATTTTAACGAAATGGTCTATAGTAAGCATTTTGACTTTTATCCGTAAGTAATTATTGATAATTACTGATTAAAATAGTCAATAGTAGCTTCAGAGTAATTATTATACTTACTCAACTTAGGAATATTCAATATAAATAATCACAATAGTACTGAACTCTTATGTCTAAGTTTAACTAATAGACAATATTTTGTAACAATATTGTATCTAAGTACTAACTATATCATAAATAGTTATGATATCTGTTAACTATAATGTAATTACATCACACAATTAATCTTAATATCCAATAATGTTGGGTATGATTCCTAGTAATTATATTGTTCAATGTACTAAGTCACTCTCTTAGTACCAGAAAAGTATATTAAATAATATACAATGGGTCTGTCACCTCAAAGGTAGACTATAAGATTATTTTATTTGGTCAATATATATATATATTATATTATTATTATTATTATTATGCCCTAGGCATCTCTTATAAATTGTAGTGCTAATTTCTTGGACTATCACTGCATAATTATGCAATGTCCCATATTAACCTTAAATGTCAGAAAAAATTAATTAAATTAAATTACAAGTGTATTATTGAATATAATGTCATATTATTAATGTAGTATTTAATATATATCATGAGTACAAACAAAACAATGATGCAACTAAAGGGTACAAACAATGACATGACGCAAACAAGACATTTTCACAATTAAAAATGAATTTATGAACTAAATAAAACAAGCGGAAGTGTCACACGGAAAACGAAGGGTCAAAGATTGACCCGAGGTCAACTGAATATGCAAAGTACACAAAAAAAAAATGACTGCAAAAAATGATGACATCACAGGACTCATAACGGACGAACATTTAACAATCATCAAATAAATGATAGTAAGAGTAGACTGGACGAAATAGTTAACGAACATGATACAAAACTGAATAAAAATGTGAACTTAGTACAAATAAAATACACCAGTTATCTACGGAACGGTACAGCTAACACAATCGTCAAACGACAGCAGATTTGGACAGGCAGTCCATTCGGCAGAATCTTCGATGGAGCTCTGTTACGTACATTTATTACCTACGGGGGTAGTCTTCGGTCCTGCCAAATGTACGCACCAGTTTTATATAGTTATATTATTTGTGCGTTCGATTGATTCACGCACTGACGTGCACAATGCTGTGTGAGTTGCTTTGGACGCACGTGAAACCTAGTTGAGTAGATTGTGACGTCATGATAGGGGCAGCTCGGACGACATTTATGTCCGCAGTGTTATTATTTGATTCCTGGCAAATTTGAAGAAGCCAGCAGTTGTATTCGTATCTATTGGTCTTCATGGCGAAGCCAATAGTGGATGTATGAAGTAAGTGTCGCCCCATTTCTTACGGCAAGTTTAATTATGTAACTTAAAGTATCAGGCCGCTTCTATTAATGGTCTAGCGGGAATTCATCGGAGATGACATTCCTAGAATTGGACACACGGAGTCGATAGCCTTTGGAATCTTTTGTAGAGGGAGAATCCATATGTGGAATCAAGTTAATGAATATATATATATGCTTCACATGTTTAATATGCCGTTTTACCTATGCCAAAGTCGTGGTATGGATACCGAGAGGTTAGCCAAGATGAAACACTAACCTGGTTGTATTGTTATATCTGCCTTTGTTTGGATTGGATATGCTATCTAAGAATTTTATGAAGAAAGTCTGGGATGCTTACAAGTATGATATAAATTATTGCTCCGTGAGAATGAATCCGTTTGCCTTAATAAACGTCCTTGGGAGAAGGTCAACGGACGTTAATACCATGTCTGTTATATGGTAATGGAAGTGATCCTTAGTCACTGGAATATAAGAGAACTTAACTGTTAGAGAATCTACAACAACTATTAACAGTGATATTAACATTTTGACGTATGATCTTCGCATCTGTAACTATGATTGTCTTGTTCCACTTCGTTGGTGTCACGTCAATAAAATATATGTACAGCAATCACCGACTTGTGTGCTGCCAATACTTGCCAGTTCACCCAATGCAACGATACTTGTTGGAATTTTCGTTTGAAGAACTTTGTTGACATTTATTCCGTTTTAACCATTCGCGTTTCAATTTACCTCTTCACTGAACTTAACGATAAAATGGAGTCAACAATAAATGGTGTTCCAGTGTGGTCTGGAAATATCTAACTTCTAAGGAACGTACCCATCCAAATTATCGTTTGAAAAGAAGAATTTTTACTTTCAAGGCGACATCATCTCAATTTGGATCCTACCGTGATATGAATCAGATTCAACTTACGTTTACCAAGGTCAAGGTCTTCAATCAACCTCCACGTCAAGTTTCACAGTGACTGATTACTTGGAGATCATCTCTTCATTATTATTACGTGCGAGCTGTAATCTAGGGCAGCAGAACGAAGTATTTTATCTGTAGACGTACATCCACGGAGACGAGGCACATTGATTTTTTACCTGCACGCGAGATGAGTATAACGTGTTTCCGTTGTACACTTTATTACGCTTAGTTGTGCCTTCCGTGTTATGTCCACATTCATATTTTTCGTGTTCAGTGTTATATGTTGTGTATTCTTCGTGGGAGGTAGGGAGGTTGATCTGACGAACGAGATCCATCTCGAAGCCAATTCGGGCTCTTCGTCAGACGTTCTGTAGGGCTCGTCTTGTAAGTTTCAATTGAGCGATAGTTCCGGTACAAGGCTAGAAACCTTGCCGAAGTTCCGATCGCTAGTTGCTTCTTATAATATTATCTATTTAGCTGTTTCGTCACGTTTAATCGTTGTTTTTGGTAGCTATTTTTATTCATAATTTAGTTTTATGATGAATTTTGTTTGTATTTTGCGTCCATCTCACCTTTCCTGTCGTTTAGTTTTTTACAAAACCTATGTTTTTACACTGTGTTGTCAATTGTACTGTTAATTATCTGATCGTAGTTATCGTCGTATATTTTTACGATATTCTATTTTAGTTATACATTTTTATTTTTTTGATTTCTACGATTGTGTTCTACCGTCCAGTTTATCATGTCTTGTCGGTTATGTTTCTATTGTCTTTCTCGTTGTTCATTTCATGACATTTGATTACATAAATTTATTGATTAATAACATATTTAATAATTATATGATAACATTATACCGTTCTAAGGACAGGAACGAAGACCACGAGTTGTAGTAACAATTTTAAGTAGTATTATTACATAATAAAATTGAATAATGGCTACCTTAGACTATTTTATTAAGCAAGCAAAAGCTCTTCAGATGGCTCCTGAGGAAGCAAAAGCATTTGCACTTGCAGAATATAAGAAAGCTCAAGAAATAGAAGCTGATCAGAGAAGGTTAGAAACTTTACGTTTGGAAAATTTGAAATTTGAGGCAGATCAAAAAAGAATTGAGGCTGAGGAGGATGAAAAGAAGAGGAAATTTATAGCTGAGGAAGGGGAGAAAAAAATGAGATTAACTGCTGAGGAGGATGAAAAGAAGAGGAAATTTATAGCTGAGGAAGAGGAGAAAAAAATGAGATTAGCCGCTGAATTAGAAGAGAAACGATTTCAGCGAGAGGCAGAACAGAAGCAAAGGGAGGCTGAAGAAAGACTTAAAATTGAGATGGAAAATAAACAAAAAGAAGTGGCAGAAAGAAGATTAATAGCTGAACAAAACACAAAGCGACTTCAGCTTGAGATGGAAGAGAATGAAAGAAAACGACAGCATGAACTGAAATTAGCAGAGTCAGAATATGAGAGACTTAGATTAACTCAGGAAGCTAATTCTCAGAGAACTTTTGAAAGCCAAACTTCATCCAGACATGATAATTTTAAGGAAATTCACCTTAAATTACCAAAATTTAATCCCCCGTCTGATGACGTGATATTCTTCCTAGATAGGTTTGAGGCCACTTGTGTGTCTTATAACGTGGATAAAGCTCTATACTGTACATATTTATCCAGATTACTCACAGGGGACGCATTAGCAGTTTATCATACCACCAGCATTGGTGAGAAAAATGACTATAATGCTCTTAGAGCGGCACTTCTGCAAAAATTCCAAATGACAGAAGACCAATATCGATCAAGATTTCATACATTACTACCTCAATCTAGCAGAAATTTTAGTGATTTTCTGTCACAAATACGACTAACATTAGAAAGATGGATTGAATTATCCAAAATTGAAAAGTCGTATGAAGGTCTCTTCGATTTACTGATGCGCGATAAGGTACTTTCGTCTGTAAATCCTACATTTCTCGCATTTTTACACGAACGGAAACCTTTATCTATGAAAGACCTGGAACAGCATGCAAAAAATTTTTGCACTGCTCACCCAAACATGGATCTAAGTAATGCACAGATTAAGAATGAATTGCCTGTTGCTTTTGCAGCACAACAAAACAATTTTTCACGCAATCGTTCTTTTAGTGCTGACAGATATGTCAATAAGGGAAATAATGACAATTTTAACAATGGTAATTTTTACAAAGGGAAGCAATTTCAACAATCTGCTCCATTTAATGTTTCTTGGAACCAGGCTCACAGATCGCGAGATTTTGGTAACAATAATTTTAAAAATAATCAAGGACATTATAATAAACAAAACTGGAGATCAAGATCTCAGGGTCCGCAAAAAACAATTTTTTGGAAATAAACCATTTTACCAACATCATAACGATAATTATACAAATTATCGGACTAATCCAAATTTTAACTCTAGCAGAAACTACAATTATGGCAATTTTAATGACAAAAATCAAAATCGATCGCGTCGACGAGATAGATCGTTGAGTAATACGAATAGACATTCTAATGTCGCTTTTAATGATACACAGGCTAACATTGAACAGGGTAAAGGAGCTGAAACTCATAATGCTATGTGTTGTTCTCTTGATTGTACCCAAGTCAAAGATTGTTCAGAATGCTCTACTCTTTTCCAGCCCAGGGCGATCACGACGCTGCGTTGCGGACATACCTTGCCTAGTCTACCTGCAGTCTGTACGGCCACGGCTGCTTCAGTACACCAGGGACAGGGCTCTCTTAAGTTTAACAAGGGATTTGTCAACAATATTTCATGCTCTCTCCTATTTGACTCTGGCTGCAGTACAGTCGGCGTCCGGACTTCGCTGATCAACCCAAGTTGTGCCACGGGCCGGGTTGTCAAATGTGTAACGTTTGGTGGCACAATTGAAACATTTGCCACTGCTATTATTGATCTTAATACTCCATTTTTTTCAGGAAAGATTCAAGCTTGTCTCCTTCCGAATCCAATTTGTGATTTGATACTTGGTCGCATACATGGTATTAAAGAGTGTACACCACAGCAAATTGCTGAATGGGAAGAGCGACATATTCAAACTGCAAATGCAGTAGTGACTAGAGCGCAAGCTACTAATATGTCGCATGATACACCTATGGAACCTACAGTTCATACCACTTGTGATGATGATGCTCCTATTTCACGGGAGTTGTTTGCAACATTGCAAAAGAATGATGATTCATTAAAAAAAAATTTTTCAGTATGTGAACAAAAATAATACCAGCAACAAACTTGCAAAATCTAGACATGACTTTATACTTAAAAATGGGATTTTGGTTAGAGTAATACGAGAAAAGGATTCATCCTTATGTTCTCAGATTATAGTCCCATCCTGTATGAGATCTCGTATATTACGACATGCGCATGACTCGCAATGTGCGGGCCATATGGGTTTTTCGCGTACCAAATCCAGAGTGCTTTCGGCATTCTACTGGCCAGGCGTCCATAAGGACATCACTCTCTCTATTGTCGGTCTTGTTTGATATGTCAAGAAGTTAAGGTACGGGGTCCATTTCATGCGGCTCCTATTCAAGCTGCGGACATCCCGATTAGACCATTTGATAAAATGGCTATAGACATTATTGGTCCTATGCTACCATCTGCTAGAGGGCATACGCATATTCTTACGTGCATTGATATGTGCACTCGCTGGCCTGAAGCTATCCCTCTCAAGAACACTTCATCTGCCAGTGTAGCAGAGGCATTGATGTTAATCTTCTCACGCATTGGTTTTCCACGGAAAATCTTGTCGGATCATGGGGTTCAGTTCATTTCTGAATCCATGTCTCAAGTTATGAAGACATTAGGTATAGACAGATCTCTAAGTTCTATTTATCATCCGATGTCAAATGGGTTAATTGAGCGTCTAAATAGGACACTCAAGCAGTTGTTGGGTAAGATAACTCAAGACCATCCCCAAGACTGGGATCGGGTCCTACCCGCTTGTCTCTTTGCGTATCGCGAAGTACAAAATCAAGCAACGGGGTTTTCTCCATTTCAACTTGTTTTCGGCATGCAACCACGCGGTCCGATGTCGTTAATCCACGACTTATTGGTTGACGAGAATATTGAAGAGGAAACTCAATCCTCTTATGAGTATGTGATCTCTCTGAGAAAGAGAATCATAGATGCCTGTAGACTAGCTACTGCATCATCCGAACAAGCCAAAGAAAAAGCTCGTCTATTTGCAAACAAGTATAGACGTCTTCGCCAGCTCATACCTGGTGATGAAGCTTTTGTCTTACTACCTGCGCATAACAATCGTCTTTTAATTACCTGGAGAGGTCCTTTCAGGATCATCTCAAGAATATCCGATGTCGACTACATCGTTGATGTTAATGGTAAACATAAAACCTTCCACATTAATATGTTGAAGGAATATTACTCACGTCCTGATTATCTACAATCAGTGTTCCAAGCAACTGACGATCCTACACCTCCTATTCAACACTATTCTAGTTTGTCTGTCATCCAAGAAGAGGAATCTTCTTTCGATGATGTACAACTACCAATACCAGTTGTACCACTCCATTCCACTGAGAAATGGAATGATGTTACTATCTCATCTACTCTTACTGATGATCAACGTCAGCAAGTCTCTAATATTCTACACACGTATGAGGATGTCCTCACTGACATCCCAGGTCATACGTCAGTCATCCAACATGACATTATTCTGACTGACGATACACCTATTCGAGTTCGCCCATATCCTTTCCTTTACACTTTCGTGATAAGGTTGATAAGGAATTGGATGAGATGCTTCAATTAAATATAATTGAACCATCTTCATCACCATATTCTTCTTCTATGGTAATCATTCGGAAGAAGGACAACAATATACGTCTTTGCGTAGATTACAGGAAATTAAACAAAGTTACAAAATTCGATGCGGAACCATTACCTCTTTTAGACGACTTATTAGAGAAATTATCTCATGCCACATTCTTTTCGAAATTTGACCTTTCAAAGGGTTATTGGCAAGTGCCATTAACCCCTAAAGCAAAGCCATTCACCGCTTTCTCGACGCCACGGGGTCTTTTTCAATGGAATTTTATGCCATTCGGTCTAATGAATGCGCCAGCTACCTTTGTACGCATGATGCGCCGCATATTGTCTCATCGTCCCGATGTCATTACTTATATAGATGACATCTGTCTTTTCAGTGACTCTTGGGATGAACATATTCAGGGTTTAAAATCTTTACTTTCTACCTTACGGGATTATAACTTAACAGCGAAACCTTCAAAGGCTTTTGTCGGTTTTCATGACATCTCATTTCTTGGTCACCGTATAGGTCGCGGTTTAATGTATACAGAAGACAGTAACGTCTCTAAAATTTTAAACATCTCAGCACCTAAGACAAAAAAAAACAAGTGAGGTCGCTCTTAGGACTAATACAGTTCTATTCTAAATTCATCCCTCATTTGTCTACTATAACTGCACCTCTTTCTTCGTTACTGAAGAAAGGCACACCTAATGTAATAAAGTGGTCGCAGGATCATCAAACGGCTTTAGATTATATAAAACAATTTTTTTCAAATAAGCCTTTTTTAAGGTTGCCTAACAAAGATCTCACCTTTGTTCTTCGCAGTGATGCTTCTTCCTACGCTATCGCGGCAGTTTTGATGCAGGAATACGGAGGCACCTTATTTCCGATTATGTACGTATCCAGAAAGCTTACGACGAGCGAGATGAAGTATTCCGTTCTGGACAAAGAGCTCCTCGCTCTTGTCTGGTCAATCACAAAACTGGATCGTTATCTCCTCGGATCACACTTTGTGGTGGAATCCGACCAGAAAGCTCTTACAGCACTGAATACAGGGAACGTGAAGTCATCAAAGTCAGCGCGTTACGCTATTGCGCTTCAACCGTTCCATTTTGAGATACGAGCTATTCCTGGAGTACAGAATGTGTTTGCAGACTGTCTTTCAAGATGCCCTAGTGAACACGTCGAAATTAAACCACTTCCAGATGGTGAAACGTCCTCACAGAAACATGAATAACTTTGTACATGGTCACTGATTATACATCTGTGGAGACTATGTGTAGTTCTGCAGTATTCGTATATATATAACTTTCAGAATATACTTACGTATGGATTATAACATTATTTCTTGTGGAGTAACGTTTTGTTAGAACGGGAACAGTGATATTAAAGTAACATTTTTTTTTTAGTATGGAAACATTGGTAAGAGTGACAAATAGACATTCACTATTGTTATGGAACAGATTACACTACATATCGTGTTCGTAAACGTATTTCAGACATGGTACATTTAGAACATATTCTTGTTGATTTAACTAGTTCTAAAAGAATATTAACAATGAGTGAAATTGAAATCACTTAGAATAAATTAGTAATTAGTTATTTGTTCATAAATTAAGTACTATTAAGTAGTATAATTCAATTTAATCAATTTGATTGATTATAAATCACACATCTACTAACTTTATTAGTGTTTCGCAATACGTGTATTCACGTATCCCACTACATGATATCTCACTTTTAGATAACTATTCAAACTTACTAATGTTAGGAAATAGTAAGTGCGTTGCTTCTTAAAGTGTTTAATTATGCTTTGTTTCATTTTGCATGTTGTATTTTAAAATTTTCTGTTTTATTGATTCTTTTATCATTGATCATCATCAGTGTTGCTGTTCATTTTCATTTTTGAAATCATATGTTTCAAATTTCTTTTAAAACAATTTTGTTGAATTTTATTATCATCTTTTTTTTATGGTTTATTTCATTTTCATTTTCAATTTCTTTTTACTTCGAATATTACCACATCGTTCCAAAGTAGGTCGATGGTGGATGTGTGCTTTAATGCATACTATCATTTAGTTATATTGTTTTCATTTAATATTCTTTTCTTAATATGATATAATTTTATGCATGTCATAAATCTTGTTGTAGTTTTGACTCACCTCTCTCGAGTAATTAGTTCGAAAAAAATTAATAGAATTAATTTTTTTAAGGGGAGGTAATAAGGGAGCTGTTACGTACATTTATTACCTACGGGGGTAGTCTTCGGTCCTGCCAAATGTACGCACCAGTTTTATATAGTTATATTATTTGTGCGTTCGATTGATTCACGCACTGACGTGCACAATGCTGTGTGAGTTGCTTTGGACGCACGTGTAACCTAGTTGAGTAGATTGTGACGTCATGATAGGGGCAGCTCGGACGACATTTATGTCCGCAGTGTTATTCTTTGATTCCTGGCAAATTTGAAGAAGCCAGCAGTTGTATTCGTATCTATTGGTCTTCATGGCGAAGCCAATAGTGGATGTATGAAGTAAGTGTCGCCCCATTTCTTATGGCAAGTTTAATTATGTAACTTAAAGTATCAGGCCGCTCCTATTAATGGTCTAGGGGAGAATTCATCGGAGATGACATTCCTAGAATTGGACACACGGAGTCGATAGCCTTTGGAATCTTTTGTAGAGGGAGAATCCATATGTGGAATCAAGTTAATGAATATATATATATGCTTCACATGTTTAATATGCCGTTTTACCTATGCCAAAGTCGTGGTATGGATACCGAGAGGTTAGCCAAGATGAAACACTAACCTGGTTGTATTGTTATATCTGCCTTTGTTTGGATTGGATATGCTATCTAAGAATTTTATGAAGAAAGTCTGGGATGCTTACAAGTATGATATAAATTATTGCTCCGTGAGAATGAATCCGTTTGCCTTAATAAACGTCCTTGGGAGAAGGTCAACGGACGTTAATACCATGTCTGTTATATGGTAATGGAAGTGATCCTTAGTCACTGGAATATAAGAGAACTTAACTGTTAGAGAATCTACAACAACTATTAACAGTGATATTAACATTTTGACGTATGATCTTCGCATCTGTAACTATGATTGTCTTGTTCCACTTCGTTGGTGTCACGTCAATAAAATATATGTACAGCAATCACCGACTTGTGTGCTGCCAATACTTGCCAGTTCACCCAATGCAACGATACTTGTTGGAATTTTCGTTTGAAGAACTTTGTTGACATTTATTCCGTTTTAACCATTCGCGTTTCAATTTACCTCTTCACTGAACTTAACGATAAAATGGAGTCAACAAGCTCCCAAAAAGTGCGATCGTTTAACTGCCCTAAGAAACGACCGAAATCAATTCAGGCATCGTGAGAGCCACAGAATCTAATTTCGGTTCATTCTCCCTACCGCCCACTAGTTAACAACACCTTAAAACAACAAAAAGTACATTAAACATAGGTAAAAACATGCCTATGTAGGCAGAAGGCATGGACTCAGTTAGCACTGTCACGTTAACGACAATAGTTATTGAGCTAAACTTATCTTTATTTGCTGCTTCACTTGATGCTCGTTGTCGTCGACGGCTAGGCCTGTGCCTTTGACTGTCTGCTCCTGATGGGCAGGCAACGGTAGTCCATCTTGTGCATCTTGATAAATTTGAAGCGAACTAAAAAGGCGTTGAAAAGATGTCTTCTTCACGGCGACAATGCAACAGTGACGTCATGTTGCTATTCATGATCACGTGCGTCACGTCAGCTTCGTAATGGTCATGTGATTTTCATTCAAACGTAAATATCGTGGAGGCGTGTGGAACACAGAAAATTTTTTTTCTCTTCTGTCGATCCCCGCAATCGGCCACCAGTTTTGTTGAAGGACTTTCGTGTGGGGTTACTGGTTGTGTTGCCTGAATTCTGATCGTGCTAATGTTCTTACGCGAATGGGGTGAACCTCACCTTCGGTTTGTCGTAATGCCTGAACTTGGCATCAAGATGTAAACAACTGTTCATCTTATTAACTCAGCAACTTGACATAAAATACGTAATTCATAAGGTTGAATGGTGTAACGTGATTCAACGAATAATGCCTCCGGTTCGAGTCCTTCACAATTTAATATGGATTACACACATACATAAACAGTTCAATTCACACATGAGGTACATGCATCAATCAATCAATAGCGTAGACTGCTGTTTTACGTGTCAATGTCCGTTTAAGGATACAATGCAGTAATTGTCGTCAGAACATCACAGCTATATGCACGCGCAGATAGAATGGCTACCTGCCGACAGTGAGACTGTGAGTCTAATTACTTCGTATATCATGCCATTAATTTGGAAGGCTAGAAAAAACGCAGCTATTCAGCTTGACGGTCAAGTAACAAAGGGTAGCGTCTCCTAGTTACCGACTGTGACCCAAACAACGCTAGACACGTCATAATCGATCGTGTATGGAGCGTTCAATAATTGAAACATCTATCGCAATATATTAAATGTCTTAACCTTTACAATTGCACGTCTGCTAACCTTTAGCAGACGGCGTTAATAACATATACCGTAACAGGGGCTCAATAAACATCACAATAAGCTAGACAACAACCCCTTTTTAGATGTACTCACTACACAACAAGCGCAGGGTGGGGAAAATGTGGGATTTAAACCGCATGGTGCGTCTGTCTATACATATACCCAACATAGAAATTCCCTGTCATATTTTTACATAAAAAGAATAGTTGACTCCGACAATGTCACCCCTTCACCTCTTTCCATCTAAAAATAGCTCTCTTCCAGTATGTGTCCTGTTCGTATAATGTTTTTCTTCGATAAAGTATACGATCAATGGTTTCCTCGCTAAGTTTGCGCCGACCATCGATCCGGTTTCATAACTAGCGGTAAAAACAGTTAGTCGTTGTAATAAGAACAAAAAAAAAAATACGTCAGCTCTTGTGGGATTTCCCGATCTGAGGACCAATCTTGTGTCACCGCTTCACCTCTTTCCATCTAAAAATAGCTCTCGTCCATTATGTGGCCTGTTCGTATAATGTTTATTCTTAGATTCCCTCAGTGATAATAAAAATATATATATAAACACTTATTACGCCTCTGTTTGCTTTAGATGTCGTATATATCTGTATGTGCGTGCTTATACATTGTCTTACTCCCGCGCCAATACAACCATGAGTCATCACCCCCGCCAGTCAGCATCAATGCACCCTCCATTAAAAACACCACCGACCAACTAACGACAATAATTATCCTTTCCTCCTCCATTTTATTGGTTTTATCACGTCATATTTCATTATATAAACCCATTCCTCCCCTCAAAAAACGGGTCGAAACCTCCGCCATGATAAAAAATGTATATATAAACACTTATTACGCCTCTGTTTGCTTTAGATGTCGTATATATTTGTATGTGCGTGCTTATACATTGTCTTACTCCCGCGCCAAAACATCCATGAGTCATCACTCCCGCCAGTCAGCCTCAATAAACTCTCCATTAAAAACCCCATCGAACAGCTAACGACAATAATTATCCTTTCCTCCTCCATTTATTGGTTTTATCATGTCATATTTCCTTACATAAACCCATTCCTCCCCCCAAAAACGGGACGAAACCTCCGCAGTGATAATAAAAATTTATATATAAACACTTATTATGCCTCTGTTTGCTTTAGATGTCGTATATATCTGTATGTGCGTGCTTACACATTGTCTTACTCACGCGCCAATACACCCATGAGTCATCACCCCCGCCAGTCAGCATCAATACACTCTCCATTAAAAACCACACCGACCAACTAACGACAATAATTAGCCTTTGCTCCCCAATTTTATCGGTTTTTTGCCGTCATATTTCCTTAAATAAACCATTTTTTTATTCTTTTTTATTTTAACAATGTCAACCAGATGAACCTCGCCGGCTAACCACCGCTACACCCCCCTTATTATATAAATAAAAATATATAAATAAATAAATATTATCTCACTTCGTGTTCAATTGTATTCTCTCTTCCATGTTTTTTCTCTCACCCTTATATTCTCATCAATACCTAACACCAGACAAAACCACAATCACCCACACCACACTACGCTCTTTAACCATCTTCCTCTATAAAATTTATCAATATTCCATAGACAATCATACCCCCCTTATTATATAAATAACAATATATAAATAAAAGAAATTTGTCTCACTTCATGTTCCTTTGTATTCTCTCTTACATGTTTTTTTTTTCTCGCCCCTATATTCTCATCAATACCTACACACAAAACACCAGACAAAAACAAAATCAACACCACACCACACCCCGGCTGCCAGCTACACTATTTAGTTCGTATATTTCGTATTCTTTTAAAAGAAATCATTAAATATATTTATTACAATTATATTAAAAAGCCTTGGCCTTTGTATAAATGGTGTCTACAGGTTGTAAAATATATATTGTATGTATGTTGTATATATGTATATATATATATATGTTGTATATATTGTATAAATGTTGTAACAACTGAATAAAGAAACATAACAACACACTGCTGAGTCATACACAACATTTAAAATACCATCACAATAACTACTTACTAACCCACGCCACCATTATCGATCGGCGTATTTTACTATATAAAAAGGCCGCTCAACCTGCACTATCGATCAGAGTATTTTATTATATAAAAAGTCCGCTCCACCTGCATAATCCGACTCGTTTTGCGCCTGATATACTACTGACATGATTGGGAAACAGTACACACACGTGTAACACAAATAAACAATCGAGACTGATGCATGAAGTTTGAGGACTTGACATCACGTCCAATGGAAATTAATGTTTATGATCAAACGCAGTCAATTTATTAAAAAGGTAAATACAGTAGAACTCTTAAGTACTCTAAGAAACTTCTCAGACTACAGCTGGGAAAAGGTTATTTCAGAATAACATATAAGGAAGGGAAACCCGAGGCCTGTAAACAGTAAATAAATATTAGACAAACATAACATACCTTTATGTTTGTCTAATATTTATTTACTATTTCAGAATAGAAGAACCTTACTGTGCAGGATTGTCGCGAGAGGTTCAGATAGTATAGAATGTAATAAGGTATCCTGGATATAAAGGTGTATCAGATGATAGGATATAAAGGTGTATCAGATGATACCAGGATAGTGCCAGATAAGAGTCTGGTCTTATCAGTAATACCCCTTTCTCTGAAAAAGAGTAAAGGTGTATAGACAACAAAGGTAGGGTCATGCTGTATAAGTTCCCAGAGAAGATGGTAATGTAGTACTCTGAGTCCTTATGGCCTACCTCTCCAGATCCTTCTCTGTTAATATGGTAATTATTACTAATATTTTAACTCTGCTAGGGGTAATTATTTAATTAAATTCACCAACAAGGAATAAAAATTAACTTAAAGAATTTAAGTAAGTCTGCTGGTAAATATTTACAATTTATTTGTACATTTACTCTTTTCTGTTTGAAAAGTTTTAAAAGAACTCATGTTACAAAAGTAAATAAATAATAAAAATGTTCAACAAAGTCTTTCACTGTGTTAAGATGTCTATCAATATGGAGACAGTCTTGCTTGGTCGATCTGTCCCTGAATAATTACTAGTGTTATTCTCACTGTCTTATTGAAGAGCTATACTGCTAGGTTCATCACAAACTGGTTTGATTTTAGTTTTGGTGATCAGGAATATGTTACACAGTTGCCTTTATGGGCAACTTATCTGCGTCACTGAAGATGGCTCCCTCTGATATTGGAGAGAATTTTCGGATGAAATTCTTCCAACTGGTATGCTCGCGATGTCTGGCCCTCTAACATAGACCGGCACTGCATCCGTCGTAACCTCAGTAATAGATGCCTCTTATATTTGTCGTAGATTACAGGTTAAAACCTGAAACGAAGTTGAACGCAATCCCTGTATTTTTCTACCAATATCCCTCTATGACACCGATGGGGACGATAGACAGTTTCAGATAAGAGTGCCAGCAGATGCACAAGATATAGTATAGTAGCATCAATCAATTCAGTTCACTGTGATCATAATTTTCTTCTACATCCTTAATTATAATTCGTTTCCCATGATCTGCCTGCATAAAATAATTTGGTCATGAATAAAACTACTAAGTAACATATCAAACTATACAGTGATCCAATTCCTTTCATCCTTCCTTATGTTCCTGGTATGTGTGTCATTCCATTTAAGAAATACTTCTTTAAACACGTTTCCAAACCTACAGACACACTTGGCCATCATTCTCAATATTTTTGAATATTTCCGAAGGCTGGCTTTGCCTCTAGAATTACACACAAGCCTGTAAGTTTCACCAGCAACACACTGTAAATTTTCTAACACATCTATACACTTTTTATCGTACAGGTGGATTACTCACTATAATTACACATAATTATATACAAATATATATATATATATATATATATATATATATATATATATATATATATATATATATATATATATATATATATATATATATATATAGATTCGTTCTTACCCTCAGGCATACACACAGACGAGCCGTTAATGGTTGGTTAAGATCTGCTTTCAGGTACAGAAGGCAAAACACTTGCACTAACACAGGCTTTCTTTTGCCGCTTTTGTTCAAATCAGGAAAACTACTTTTTTTATTATCTCCGTTATTCCTGGAGCGATTTTATTCATCCAAAGCTTAAATTATACCGCGAATTATTTTTTATATATCTATCTTATAATCTTTTAGTCTCATAAGTGCATTTTATTCTATGCATAATTTAAACAGCTAAATTAAGGACTAACATGAAGCTTCAAATGCATTCAACCAGAGGTTTCTCCCGTCCTATATTAGTATTTATAAAAGTTGTTGTACCTACGGGTAGAGCAACATTCCCAGTATCGTTTTGTATACTTCTTCCATGTAGTACTTCTTTCATACTGATGTAGTAAATTGTCTTCCGATACTAGGTTGCACAGATTGGACTTCCATTTTGATTATCCAAGGCTGTAGTAAACACTGCATAACGGAGCGTTCTGATTGGACTGGGTATCTTGCAGTTCTTACAATGTATGGTGCGCGGTGTGGTCAGAGTTACTTAGAATTCGTGTTGTGATACAGACGTCACTTCACGACAAGGATGTCTTCAAGACAATAATATAGAACATTTCTTGTTAAAATATAAGAGGTATGAACAAATGAGAATACCAATATTAGATTATTTGCAGGCATCAAACTTACCTATAAATATAGAAGTGGTGTTAAGAATAGACAGACCTAGGGAACTGCATTATATAGTCAAACAATATTTAACACGAACAAAGGTTAATATATAGTGGTTGGGAATGTGCAGGTCTGATGCTGTTCTTACAATGCATTTGACTTTTAACAGATGAAAGTCAATTAAATATCTGTTAAAGTCAGTTATATAACTGGAACCACCAGGCCTTTACACCCCTCCACTTTAATATTATTCTTGTTCAGAGTTTCTTCTTGATTTTGTTCATTTTTTGTTTGTTTGTTTTTTTTTTAACATATAAGCATAATTGATAATTGTGATTGTCCCTATTTACAATGATTTGACAAATGTGATGCCACTTTCTCATATCGGCAGTTGTTCATATTATTTGAAATTGAAAACAATATATATCCTTATTATAACCCATCAGAGGTTGAACGGGATATTTCTCTTCATTAATTAAAAAAAAAAAAATTTCCGTGACCGTGTTTCAATTATCCCAAACTATAAATGCCCCATAGAACATGAACAAAATGGCTTAGGATGAAAATCTAGAATGGAAATATTGTCTTTTGAGCATGTTCCTACTTTTTAGTTTTTAATATAATTTTTGTGTGGCCGTTGTAAGTCCGAGTCGCGTGCGTAGTGTCGCAGATTTTTGATAAGAGAATTAAGACTTGGGTTGGTCCCTTCTGAATAGATTTGAATAAGTGATAGTCACAGTGAGACATAGTAATAGCAATAGAGTTCCACGAGTGAGATGGTAGACTGTGATAGAGGCTGTCTCTGAAATCGAGAAATCTTCTCTCTTTCACTTATCTTCTACGACAGATTTAGAGGAGTCAGACCATCTAAAGACATATATTTATTATATATATATATATATATATATATATATATATATATATATATATATATATATATATATATATATATATATAGTTCTATTCACTCACGTGCACGCACATACAAGACGACAATTAGACGTACAGACGTGGGAACCTATAACAATGATTATACAGATAATTTGGAACGAGCTGACCAACGCGCTGATTAAGTTCTCGAGAAATTTTAATTTTCGTAATAAACTTCTATCACAACATAAAATATTACATCAAGCATATACAAATAGTCATAAAAATCAAGGAATTGCTACAAGAAATGAAAGACCCACAGTTATGATCTTCCCTCGATGTATAGCCCACAGTCCCGTTAGGAGAAAGATGATAGCCCAAAGAGTCACAGATACATATGATTTGGGTCTAATATTTTCCCTTTTGAAGGTATGGACAGACTGGATATCTCTGGTCTATTCCAAGGGAAATAAGGTTAGCAATACTTGCATAAAGAAAGTTAAGACAGCAAAATGGGTGCCAAATTACAACAATAAAGAAATCACTCAGTCCTGCATTCACTCTATTCATTCAGCCGTGATCACGTGCATTTGTTCATACTCACAGCTTTGATAGCCACTCCTGGAAACACAATTTTTAGGACATTCACATACAGAATCGCCAATGGCAGTCCTTGACCAAGAAATCCCCAGTTCCAAAAAGACGGGTTGAATTCTCTGCTTCAGGGAACGATTCCTTGGGTGTTCTTATTTTTCGGATGTCTGTTTAGGTCACATTAAAATTGTCCAGGCACGAACATTAACAAAGAGCACAGTGTCAATAGCTTAGGTTTCTAGAAATGAGGAATGTCAGATCGGTGTCTTTTTTTTCTGGTTAGGACTTTATTTGGTCATCACACCACTAGTCACAACTCCATCGAAATGTTACTGACGTTAATATGTTACTTGCCACACACAGGCTAAAAAATGTACTTGAGTTGTTTCTCAGGAAGAATTAAATATGGCGCGATAGGCCTGTTACTTCATTTAACCATTAGAGTACTTGTAAAGATTATGCACCAAGGCTTTTAAGGAAAATGTTTTAATTCTTCACAGATATCACTCATCAGTACTTAACGCTGGCAAAGTTTGGGTTAACCCCAGTATTCACTGAATAAAGGAAAAAACACATATAAAATAATTATACATACTAGGTACTCGTTATAACTTACATTTTTAAACTGCAAGCGTACAGCTTGACTTATCATTTAAAACGTCCCGTAAAATAAGTTATATACATAAAATCTATCATCATGAATTAGGAATACATACGTATCCCGTCAATACTCACTGATGTAGCATTTCAGCTATAAGTTAATTTAAAAATATATTCTCGTCTGATTATTTAGCAGTTAAATTTAATTCCTTATAGCTACCTGGTTTTAAGCTAGAAATTATACTTTATTCTGCTTTCCACTGAAACACGTCACTAGAAAATAATACAGACTATATTTTTTAAGCCCTATGCACAAAAATCAAACTAGGGAAATAAGCGATTTAACACTTTAAACACTTCACAAAATTACTAGATATCTAATATATAATATTTACTTCCGCACAGAACTACAGATTAATACCACGAACTAGAATCATTCAATATAATAGTAGTCTAGAACTCGGCAAAATGTTGCCCAGAAACTAAAGACTTTTCAATACACAAGATATTTCTTCTAGCCTGGCGATCTGTCTACTGCAGATTTAGGAGTAAGAATGAAAATCTAGTTTCAAACTCTGGTTAATATCTATGAAACGGACAAAGATGAGCGCTATTTCCAAAACCACACAATAGCCTCCCCTTTCCTTAATACCTACGTAACCTTAGACGCTAGCTCATTTTTTTTCTATAACCAGCGGCACTCGAGCTTTCCGGCTCTTTCGGCCCAATGACATGTCATTGCGAGGCTGGGGGGTCAGTGGACTTTCCTTCCAACCCGGTCAGGAGCTTCGCTCCTTCCCATCCACACGGGATTTATGTGCAGGAGCCGTTCAGATTATTCAGTCAAATTTCCGGTCGTAAACATTTCTTCAAACGCCGACGGCCGGGAACGTGCGTCTTCGCACCTTACGCCAAAACTGGCCGTGGAGCGTGAGTGTCATGGAAAAACCTAGACTATATATCTCCTCATCATGTCTGACAGAGTGAATTCTCACACGTTTATGTCGAGAATCTAGCCCAAGAGCGCTGTGTCATGAGAGAAGTATAGACACCTGTCTGCTTTCTGTGTCTGACCAGACCGTATTCTAAAACTATAAGCTCGAGCAGGGACTGACACGTTATGTAATAAGGTTACTAGTCAGTATGAGAAAGAAAAACGGTAAAGTTAGAATGGGATAGAAAATATTTTTCGCAAACGAACGAATGCGAAAATTACAGGAAAAATGATAAAAGAGCGATAATAAAATAGAGGACAAGGGTAGAAAAAAGAAGAGAATATAGAAAATTTATTGATCATAAAACTCTCTGTGACAAGTAGTAAGTCGAGGATTATTTGTATAATAAACGAAAATATGTTAGTTATGGTGCTTAGCTGGTCGTATGTGCAATTGAAAGGATACACTATGCAAGATGACAGAGGAAGGGCATAATACTTAATTAACCCCAGACCTAACGGTCTTTTATGTTTGGACATGCGCCCTAATATAACCGACTAGGTTGAACGAGACGCGCCTCGCCAAAACTTTATTTAAAAAAAAAGAAAGAGGAACGGCAGAATGTAAGACGGGCTTGCGTGCCCAATTCTTAACCCTTTGAAAATAAAGTTCGTACGTTCGTTCGTATGTCCTTTCACGATCGACTCTCCCAGCGATGCCTGGTTCGATTTCCTGCTGTCTCGCGCCCTCTCTCTTTCTGTCTGTCTGTCTGTCTTTCGTTCAAAATACGGCAGAACAAATAATTAGAACATAGAAAAAAAGGCATTAAGAAGATAGAAAGAAACATAAAGTAGTGTTTAAACCAGTGGTGGCCAAGCTAAGGTTGGCCGAGGGCCAGATTATGGTAAAGGGTAACACCAGAGGGCCAGACCTATAAAATCCTTAAAAAATAACGTTCTGAGATTTAGTTTTACATATATAATGAACCACGTACAGAAAGCAACGGCAAACTACTGTACTGCACATCTGCCTAGACATGTATACCAGTCTTCGGACTGACATTACTGTTTAAAAAAACATAATGAATCTGTTGTTTTAATTTGTTTTGTAATAAGTAATATGACATGTAAATATTTATTTCAAACATACATTTGTGTGTTATTTCATTGTGAAGAGTGTGGCTTATCAAAACTTTTCACCAGTGATTTGAAGTCTACTTCCATTTGTGACATAGCAATTCTGAGAACATGGGATAATACAGTCAGTTAATCTGTTTCTGGTCTTGGATTTGATAAGCTTCATGGCAGAAAATGTTGTCTCACAAAGATATGTGCTACCAAATATACAGCACACTTTTAGGGCCCATTTCCTCAGAAGTGGGTAACGTTCCTTTGGTAGTAATTTCCACAAATCAGCTCCAGTTGCTTCTGTTGTGTTGATGAATGGGTCACATTGGAGTTCACATAACTGTAATTGTAGTTCTGCTGGCTGAGACTCCACTGTGCACTTGAATGGGTTGTTAAAAAGTTCCATTTGTGGACGAAACATCTCAAAATCTTGAAATCGACGATCAAACTCAGAAATCAGCTGTTCAAGGTCATCTGTGTACCTCCTGAAGTTAACACTCTCTTTCTCAGACAGCTGTTTACAACAAGGAAAATGAAACAGGCCATTCTTTTGCAAAGACAGACTAAATAGGCTCAGTTTCTTTTTGAAGCCATCAACATAGTCCATCATTTGAAAAATTGTTTGCCTTTTTCCTTGTAACTGCAAATTCAGTACATTCAAATGTTGTGTTATATCTGTGAGATGCCAAGTGCTGAATGAAATGAATATCTTTGAGTTTATTTTGAAGATCAATTGAACATGGTAAGTTGTCTCGCAGTAAGTTAAATATTTCATCCTTCAGTTCACAAAATCTTATTAAACATTTTCCTGGACTAAGCCATCTCACCTCAGCATGAAGCAGGAGATCACCGTAAACAGAATCCACTTCTTCTAAAAATGCAAGGAACTTCCTGTGAGTTAGAGAGCTGTGTCCTCCTCTGATCAAATTCGTTATTTTCCCTACAGTAGCCATAGTGTCATTTAGGTTTATGGATTTTGCACAAAGGACCTCTTGGTGAACTATGCAATGTAATGTAGGCACGTCAATTTTATTTTGCTTCAAAAGTCCAACAAAACCAGTATTTTTCCCAACCATAGCCTTGCAACCATCGGTACACACAGCAGACAATTTTTCAAACCCACCATATTCTTCCATGGCATTTTGAACTGCAGAAAATATGTCATCCCCTTCACTTGTACCATGCAAAGAGCAAACTTTCAGTAATTCTTCAGAAACAGTAAAGTCTTCCTGGATCACTTTAACAAAAATAAGAAGCCGGCTGGTCTGTGATGTCTGTACTTTCATCAATCGCCAGTGAAAAGTATGGACAATTTTCGGTACTTGTGCGTTAATTCACCGGGAAATTATAATTTTACAAATTTATTACCAAAACCGAGCACCGTACTCTTTCTTGACTGAAAAAGTGTCATTTCACATTATCCTCTCCCCCTTCCCCCGTTGCTTAGAATTTTTTTTAAAACACGCCTGCCGTTCGTAAGGTTGTAGTCACGTAGCACATTCTGCCGTAGGGGAGTGAAGTGTTATAGACTTCGATGTACTGGGTCCCAGCTTTATGAGGTGGGGTGGCCTGTTCTCTTCCTCGCTGCCGTTGCCTTCTCTAACTCAAGATCAGAGTGAGGTACCCATTTACAGCTGGTTTGACTGATGCGTGACACCTGTTCCCTTCCTCGCTGCCGTTGCCTTCTCTAACTCAGGATCAGAGTCGGGTACCCATTTACAGCTGGTTATGGAGTGTTAGAGACTTCACCATACTAGGTCCAGCATCGAGAGGTGGGGAGACCAGTTTCCTTCCTCGCTGTCTTTTCCTTCCCTAACTCAAAGTTAAGTACCCATTTATAGCTAGGTAGGCCCCATCTCTCGATGCTGGACCTAGTATGGTGAAGTCTCTAACACTCCATAACCAGCTGTAAATGGGTACCTCACTCTGATCTTGAGTTAGAGAAGGCAACGGCAGCGAGGAAGGGAACAGGTGTCACGCATCAGTCTAACCAGCTGTAAATGGGTACCGTTAACTTGTAGAACTGATTCAATTCCGTTCTATTGGTTTATAATTTTTTTAAAAATACGGGGGGGGGGGGATGTTGATGGCGGGTCTGTCGTAAGCGAGAAACGCTTTTTTTTTTTTTAAAACTTGCCTCCTTTTTTTTTTTTTTTTTAAACCAGCGGCACTCCCAAATCACAATGTGAAATCAACCTTTTTCAGTCAAGAAAAAGGACGGTTCTCAGTTTGGGTAATAAATTTGTAAAATTATAATTTCCCGGTGAATTAACGCACAAGAACCCAATTTTCAATTAAAGATTTCAAGTTCTGGGACAAATGCAAACTAATATCTTCTGTTCTCCTAGCTACGGTTTGTTTTGAAAGAGGTACATTTTGAAATTCTTTTACTACTTTTTCTTCATTGCACGCTTCTGCCATTTGAACTGCACACTTTTTCACAAACTCTCCATCAGTAAACGGCTTTTTTGCTTTTGCAAGCTCATAACTAATCACATAGGACGCCATGAGCGATGATTCCTGAATCTTATTTACATGACTAAATATACTCTTTTGCTGATTCAGTTTTTTTCTAGAGTTGTTCAACCACAAGCTTTCTCGACTCGCTGCTATGCTCGTCGTTGTTTTTCTGATGATTTGTGATGTAGTGACGTTTCAAGTTATATTCCTTCACTACAGCTAACACTTGGGCGCAAACTAAGCACTGAGATTTATTATCCTTATTGAGAATGAACAAATAATCGAACTCCCATTCTGGTTTAAATGCGCGATTTTCACTGTCCACTTTTCTATACTTAGAAAACATTTTTACAAATGCAAACTCTTATACAGTAAAACGTGCACAACAGCTACAAGCCCAGAAGTGTCACTGGCTGATTTATACTTAACATACTTCACAAGACCAACTGTGCACCTCAACTCCTTCCTATAGAAATGTACCTACCATCCACCCCCACTCTCACGATCACTTTCCCATACCAATGCTAAAGACAAAGCAACATCATTGGATCTCAGAGACTTCCGACCGCAAAAAAGATCTGTCATTGCTTTCAGTTTCTCATTATCAAAGTAGGTACCGACACTGTCTTCGCCTGTCCACGTGCACGATCAGAGATTTGACGTTATCATTTCCGTTTTGTCGGCACTATCTAGTAGAGCTCAATTATTATGAGAGAGAGAGAGAGAGAGAGAGAGAGAGAGAGAGTTGGTGGTGTTGTGGGAGGTGGGGAGATGTTAATCGTACATTTTGGGTCTTTTTGGTTTTGTTTCTGGTGCCTGTGCGTGCTATTTTGTAATATTTTTTTTAGCACAGTGGTCGGAGTATACAGTAATTTTCAATCAACAATAAGAGGCCGGCCAAAACAGGTTGGCGGGCCGGTCAAAACTGGTTGGCGGGCCGGATGTGGCCCGCGAGCCGTAGTTTCGCCACCTCTGGTTTAAACCATTACACAGTAGTCAGAAAAGGTGAAGGTACGACAAGAATAATAGGAAGACGATGCTATGACTTTTCGCACCTCATGGAGGATGGAATTATCATTACAGCTGGCTCCATTGCAGGAAGCCTGCACCAAGCAGCCACGTGCTCTTGCAGCTGTGGTTTGTGTAGTAATTTGTTTTACATAATGCGGTTGCCATCTCAGTTCACAATCTCGTATTTGACGCCTCTTAGGACAGTGCCTAAGGCAGCAGTGGGAATTTTATTTGTACGTCTCATCAGAGACTCCCCGGGGCATAGTTGTCTTAGTTTACTTTTTTTTTCTTCACCTTTTTCACATCCGACCAAGCCTAGGCAGGTTGAACTACACTTCACTGTGCGGTCGGCCATCTTGTCGTAAACATTGTTATCGAAACTGCGCTTGAGTTGACATATTTTTGAATGGAACGGTGCTCTGATACAACTGATAGACTTTGGTTTAAGCTTAAAGTATCGTGCCTGGCCACAGACTAGCAAACACGTTAGCGAAACCAAAACTGTACCTCGCGCAAAAGTGGCAGCCGCATTCCCACATGTCGCTAACTGTGAAAAAATGGGGCGGTGGGGTCAAAGAGCGGGATAACCTAAAAACGACACAAATACAGAAAGAAATCAACGCACTAATACATAATGTACGGTACTTACATGATGAAATCTGAACGTTGAATTTGTCCGTATATCAAAAGGTCTAATCACAACGTATAGCCATTTCAGCTCAAACCAGATTACCAGGAATCAAATATAACAATGCATAATAGTTACTATAAAGCTGATGCCTCTTTCTGTGCTTGTTTGTCTTTAAAATGTGCTAGTTGTGGGTTGTGGTAACACACTTCCAAATTGGCCCAAACACACTATGTCGTCTGTGTGTCGTATCTGTATCACTAGCTTGATTTTGGAGAACAATGCTGTTTGCGTTTGTCTGTGGGTTACAGTACTCGCGCACTTTTGTTGTCAACCGTTGCCACACTGGTTGACGGACTGACAGACGAGGAAGGGTGGGAGAAGATAGGGAGGCTGGAAAGACACAGTTCCCGGTAATACAAGCTTCGAGAACAGAAGGAAGACAGTCCAATCAATACTGGTATGATATTAGAGTAACTGCTATCTGTTAGTACGATCTAGGTAACTACAGCAAGTCCCCCGTTATTAGTACTGATTGTGTTGAAATAAATCATAAAGTTCGGTTAACCGTTGGTCCAAGATGACAATTTCATTCACCGCCAAAAACAGCACAAGTGATTCATGGTCAAGATGACACTAACAAGGCTACATATTTAGTATTGTGCACTGATACATTAAAACATTACAGTGACATTACAAAACGTGTTTTCTTATATTAACTTTTTAAAAGCTCCGTAAGAAGCATGGACCACCGTTGTAGCTGGCTCCTTTGTAGGAAGTCTGCACTAAATATCTCTATATCTGCTCTTGCAGTAGTGGTTCATGTGACAGTTTGTGCTGCATGAAGCAGCTAGCCTCGAAAACAACCACAACCTTCTATATATTGTAAATTCCCAAGGTTTGACACTACTTATTATTACCTTCCGGATTCACATGGAGCAAAGACGCTTGAACAGATAAACTCAAACCTTCATGTACTGCGCTAATCATTCGTCTTGTCATGTCTGTCTTTTATCCTTTTCGTATGTATGTCTATTTTCCCTGTTCATGTGTGTGTGTGTGAGTGTTTTTTTTTCCTTTTTGCTCCTCTATTACTCTTACCACTGTGATTCCAGAGAAAGGACAACCTTGTAATGTTATCAAATGTTTTTTTTTCCTGTTTGTGTCCTATTCAACAGCATCTTATTCTCCTCACACGCTGCTTCTCTAGTATTTTCACACCAATTTGAAATCTGCCGACAGTAGTGAGCGTCCGATTGGCAGAGTTGTTAGAGAGGTAGCCGCTGGCGGTAAAATTACCGGGTTCGAAACAGGGTGGCGTCACGCTCCCGTCTGCCCAGCTGTAAATAGGTACCTGGTTTTGATCTTGAGTCAGGGAAAGCAAAGGCAGCTAGTAAGGGAATGCTCTTGAGTTAGGGGAAGCAAAAGGGAATTGGTCACCCCACCTCTCGGAGCTGGAACTAGAATAGCAAAGTGCCTAACACTTAACTCCCCTTTGGAATTATTTGCTATTAGACTACCTTTTAAAGTAGTGACGTCACAATGTAATCATTATAGAATCTTCCTTTGTCTGACGTACTTACTGTAATACTTTTACATAGATACGTCACTATTCTGAACCAGGCAAAAGTAGTGCCAAGCTTTAGAGATATATAACAGATAGACGACTTTGGCACGATCCTCCTTAATGCCTTTTTGACAAGACTGTCATACAACTTTTTCGATATTGGATACAGGTTGCCAGTGGCGTACTAAGGGTGGTGCGAGGGTGCGGTCCGCCCCGGGCGATAGCCAGAAAGAGGTACTATCGAACACTATTATGATAGTTTTTAACTGCTAAAAATATACTTGCAAGTGTGTTTCTTTGTAGAAAGGGGGTGCAAAATGTAAGATCCGCCCCGGGTGCCAGGTACTTTAAGGACGCCCCTGCCGGCTGCTATAAGATAAGGCAAATGCCTTACAAATAAAAACAGTCTGGGTGTGTTGAATCTCTCTAAGGCACACATGCCACGCTGTCGTGAGTTGGCCTGTTTCACAACACAGCTTCTGTATAATCCTGAGTAACTCTAACGAAAACCGCGCGCCATACATTGTAGAAATTGTATGATACACTAGCCAATGGAACGACTTCCGTATTCGTGTGTTTACTACAGCCTTGGACAGGCAAAATGGCCAGTCCTCGTTTGTGCAACCGAGTGAAAGATGCAAATTAATTACATAAGTAGGAAAGAAGTACCACTGGGAAGAGGTCTCTAATTCTACAACAGGAATGTTACTTTAGAGGTAGGTGTAACGACTTCCACGAAAAGTAGTTTATTAAGAGAGATATATTGAGTGGAAAGGCTTCGACACATCGGGTTAGTCCCTAATTTAGGTATTTAAAATATGCATAGAATAAAATGCACTTAGGAGACTAAAAGATTTTTAGCTAGGAAGATAAAGATTAATTCAGGGTATAATTTAAGCCTCAGATGAATAAAATCGCTCCAGAAATAATAAAGATAAGGGGGAAACTAGTTTTTCATAATTGAACAGAGAGACAAAAAATGCCTCATTTTGGGATTCGCAATACCCCGTTAGCCCCCTGCTTTCCGATACGCCGGATGTGCTAGTATAAATAGACTTTGCCCTTGCTAAATTGGGGCCATAAGATTTGAAAAACACAGCGAGCAGAAAGAAGCGGTAACTTGTAAATGAAGACTGCCTTTGCCAGTTGTACCTGAGAGCAGATCAAGTTTGCCATTAACAGCTCGTCTGTGTGTGCTTGAGGGTAAGAAATATATATATATATATATATATATATATATATATATATATATATATATATATATATATATATATATATATATGTGTGTGTGTGTGTGTGTGTGTGTGTGTATAATTATCTGATTTGCTATTGATTCACTACAGTGTGTTGGTAAGTGTGTAGACGTGTTTCAGCAACCATTGTGTAATTTCTGAAGGACTTACCCGCCTGTGTACATTTAAATTAAATTGAGAATGATAGCAGAATTGTGTCTGTAGGTTTGGGAAAGCTTTTACAGAAATATTTCTTGAGGAAAAGGGACACATGCCTGGAATATAAGAAAGAAGGACAGAAATTGCTTTAATGTTTGGATCAAGGTATTACTTAGTATTTTATACTAGACCAAATCATTGCATGGAGGCGTAGCATGGACAAAAGGATCTAACTAAGGTTTTAAAAGGAAAGGTTAGTCACGGTGAACTGGATGTGGGTAGTGCTGGTATATATTGTCCTGTGCATTTTCTAGCACATTATCTGACACTGTCTATCGTCCCCATCTTGTGTAATAATGGAATAGTGATGGACCATATAGGGGTTACGTTTATTTTTGTTTCAGGTTCTATCCTGACAACTACAAAACAAAAACTTTATAGACTCATCCACCTCTGCTGGACTCTGTGGTGCAAGTGCCCTTGTGGTTAACAGGGCCAGATACCCAGCTTCCACCGCCTGGAGAAATTCAAAATACGTGTTCGTCCATGGCAGGAGAGTGACAGATCTCTAAACACAAGATAAGTGGCAAAACAAAGCCACTGATCAGCGTATCCAGATTATACCACTATACTAAAAGACAAGATGCAAATAAACATACAGTGAATGATGAAAAGTGTGGACATAAATTTACCCATTACTAGCTTCACAGTCAAGAAATAGTGACAAAACTCATTAGTATCATATCAATGTTCTTTAAAAGGAGATAATTAATCCAGTTGATAACCTTCAACCAGTGAATGACTTTTGATGTTGTTAATTATTTTCAATGTTTATTGATTTATTGTTGTAAATAAATTTGATTTCATTTCAAACTTTCCAGACCGAAAAGAGAAACGGTATAGGCGAAATAAATTGTAAATATTTACCAACAGACTTACTTACTTACTTATTAAAGTTGAGTTCATGTTCTTGTTGGAAATAATTGTGTTAATATACCCTAGCAGAGTCAACAATAATAATAATAATACAATAATCAAGGGAGGATCTTGAGAGGGAGACCATAGGGATCCAGGATAATACAATAACATCCTACCTGGAAACTTATACAGCTTGACCCTACCTTTGATATCCATACACCCTTACTCTTTTCAGAGAAGGGGGTATTACTTATAAGACCAGACTCTTATCTGGCACTATCCTGGTATCACCTGATACAACTTTGTGTCCAGGATATACAACTTTGTGTCCAGGATATATTATATTTTAATAACATCTCAACCCTCTCACGACACACGCTACAGATCCACTGCTAATGCATTAAAAAAAGTTAAAGTTTGTCCCCTAGCAGATACTCCCGGAGGGGAGTGAAGTATTAGAGGCTTCACTATATAAGATATCAGCTTTATAAGGTTCCCAGCAAAATCGGCAGTTTTCATAATGTGCTGCACATGTTTGAATTTTATGACGTTGTCTTTAATTCTTTCCTCGTTTTTGTATTGACGGGTATACTTCCTTCTCTGCTGTAACCGGGTACACAGTGTTGCAGTGATCAGTTGTCGGTTTCAGTGGACGGAAAGTGTTTTATTGATTATGAGGAGTTTTGGCACTAACTGCAACTTGCTCTACAGAGATAAGGACAAAAAATAACTTTTTTCTCACTATTATTCTAACCAGGGTTGTAGAGTCGGCCAAAAAGTTTTCCGACTCTAGAAATTTTAGAAGTCTGACTCAGACTACAGTTTTTTAACTAGTGATATGGCATAAAATTATGCACGTATATGGAGTTATATGTGTAAGTATGATATGTGTGTGAATAAATGAATACATGGCTTTTGTAGACTACATTTTAAACTAGCCTATTCATTTATTCATACAGTAATACAAAATAACAAATCATCTACATCTGCACACAAATGACTGCTTTGCCAAACACCATGAGGCAAAACGGTTTCATTTTAACAATGACGGGACAATTGACAGTGTATATAGTTTATTGTCATTTCTTGTGTTTTTTCTAAATGTCACAACACATTTCCAACTGTGATAAAAACTTTATTTATGATCAGAAGCAACTGAAATTTTCCTACTTTATAGAAAAATGTATGTTCTTTAACAAGAAAGTAGATTTAAGAGTTCTACTACTTTAAAATGATATTTCTAATATTTTAAGCGCTCCCTCCCTTGCATAGATCAAACGTGGATCTGCCTTGACTTATGTCTCGTAAAATTCGGAGTCGGGAAAGTTTTTTACCGACTCCGACTACACTAAAAATTGACCGGCTTCATGACGGCGACTCCACAGCCTTGGTTCTAACTCGTGACATGCGCAGTGCTAGCATTTTACAAGGTTAATAGCTTAATTTTTATCTGCACGTTTTTGCATCGATTCGATTACACTGACAAACAACATTTTTCTTTCTTATATAAGAATAAGTGTTCTTAGGTCAGTTTCTTGCGCTGATTTCAAATTTGAAATCCGTTTATCTCTATCACATCGGGTTCTTAAGATATGTGTGAATAAATATATTTTTGAGAAACCGTTATTTGCTCCGTTTCATTTTTACTATATAACTTATTAAAAATTAATAAAAGGCAAAATAATTCTACTTTTTATACTGCTAAAAGATGCATGACATATGTTACGCTATTTTTCAAATAGTTACTGTATTTTGAAATAATTCTGAGCGAAATATGGCTTCTAGAAGTTGTAGAAATTCGGCTTATCTGTTCTGTTACGTGTGCGGATATTTTACCGATCGTGTTCACCAGAAAAACTTTACACCATTACTAAATAAAGCATATGAACTTTATTTCGATTCGAAAGTTGATGATGCAAATAAATCTTGGAAGCCAAATGCAGTTTGTTCGACTTGTGCAAATACATTGGCAGGTTGGTTACGAAAATCGCCGAAGCATAAGTCGATGCCTTTTGGAGTGCCAGTAATATGGCGTGAACCGACAAATCACGCTACTGATTGTTACTTCTGCTTGACAAATATCCATGGTTTCACTTTTAAAACTAGAAAGTCGGTGGTTTATCCAAATATTAAATCGGTTTCGAAACCAGTGCCTCATTATCCAATCACGTGTCCGATCCCAGTTCCACCAGAACAATATCCGTTGGACGTGAATGAACCATCAGAAAGTGATAGTTTACCTGCTTTAGAAACTAATTCTGACTCGGATTATATACCGGTGAATGATGGTGTTCACTTAATTAACCATTCAGAACTTTCAGATCTAATACGTCTTCTTCTTCTTCTTCTCGTTCGCTGTTGTTTAGAAATGTCTACACAAGAAGTCCGGTTTTCTGGATGTATGTTGCTGTGGTTGAAAGTTCTTCAAGACTCCCAAACAGCTTTGTGTGGATGTGCGTCTCTGTGGGCCAATGTTCAGTTCGCAATTGACTAAGCATGTGGCAGTCTTGCAGGATGTGTTCGGCTGTCTGTGCTGCCTGTCCACACGTACATAGGGGTGATGGGACCAATCTCAGTCTGTATAAGTGACTGTTCAGTCTGTTGTGTCCTGTTCTCATACGGAACAGGATCACCTGTTTTGCTCGATCAAGATATTGATAGTTGTCTCTTTGTTGATCAATTTTTCTGATGGCCTTGATAAGGGTCTTCTTTTCCTGGAATGTGATTGATTGTTCTTTTTGTTCCTGTGTTGCTCCCTCTTTTGCTAACATATCTGCTCTCTCATTTCCTGGTATGCCACAGTGTGATGGTATCCACTGTAGCACTACCCTTCTTTTGATATTTACTTCGCATAGGACTTTGTTTAATTCTGGCAGTTTATCACTGTTGAGGGCTTGCAGAACTGACATTGCATCGGTAAGGAATACAACCTGCTGACATTGGCTTATTGTGTTATTTATTATTCCTGCAGCAATGCTTATGGCCTGTACTTCAGCAGCATAGTTTGAACAGAATATTCCAGTAGGTGAACAGGTGGATTCATTTTCTTTGTCTGGATAGACCACATAAACTCCTGCGCCTCCGTTCTTCACTGCTCTGGTTGCAGATCCATCAGTATATACTTGGATCCATGCTTCTCTGGGGTATAGTTCTTCAATCATGTCACATGCTGCTATTTTCCTTTGGAGAGTATTTAGCTCTCCCATGGGGCAGGTGGTAGTTATGGAGGTCTTAATACTGAAATTTTGATGTTGTTCCCATGGGGTTGGGAGGAGTGTGGGAGTTATTTCCTTAGGCATTCCACCTTTATTATACAGACGAGACACTAAGACCCTGATCCAAGCAGAAAAGTACAAGAACATGCCCGCACATCCAATGAAAACTAGATTTGGAGATTTAGCCAGTGGGAGGTTGAAGAGAAGCAGTTTTGTGCATCGGTCCAAAAAACTAATTAGAACATACAAGGATGAACTACCAGATCTAATACGTGATCTCGCTCTTACCAAAGGACAAGCGGAATTACTCGGTTCGCGACTCAAAGAATGGAATCTTTTAGCGCCCAATACTCCGATATATAAATTTCGTCATAGACACAGAGAACTTGTTTAATACTTTGAGATGGATGATGACATTTGCTATTGCAAAGATGTAAACGGTCTAATGGTGCACCTTGGTCATGAGCACATAGTCAACGAATGGCAACTTTTCATCGACTCTTCCAAGACTAGTCTAAAAGCCGTGTTATTGCATAACGGAAATTTATTTTCATCAATTCCAGTCGCCTACTCTGTTCATATGAAAGAAACTTATGACAATATGGCTATACTTTTGGCAAATATAAAGTACAATGACTACCAATGGCGGATTTGTGGAGACCTAAAGGTCATTGCAATTCTCACGGGCATGCAGACTGGGTATACTAAATTTTGTTGCTTCCTATGTGAATGGGACAGCCGCAACAGACAGGAACATTATGCAAGAAAGGTGTGGCCTATCAGGGATCGTATGCAGCTCGGGCATACAAATGTAATACACGAGCCATTAACAAAGACAGCATAATTTTACCACCGTTACATATACAGTTGGGGCTCATGAAGAATTTCGTAAAAGCGTTACATAAAACGAGCAAAGCTTTCACTTATCTTCGAGAAAAGTTTCCGCAAGTTAGCGATGCAAAGATAAAGGAAAGTATCTTTGTAGGACCTCAGATTAGGAAAGTTATTGCAGACAAACAATTCGAGAACTTGTTACATGGTAGTGAACTTCGCGCATGGATGGCATTCAAATAGATCGTCGATAACTTTCTGGGAAATCACAAATCTGTCGACTTTGTGCATATTGCTAAGCAGTGCATAGATGCATACTTAATTATGGGCTGTAACATGTCCCTAAAAATCCATTTGCTCGATTCGCATCTTGACTTTTTCCCTGACAACCTTGGCGAAGTCAGCGATGAACATGGAGAACGATTCCATCAATATATCGCCGTAATGGAGTCACGTTATCAAGGACGGTGGAGTGTGACCATGCTTGCCGATTATTGTTGGATGCTTCATCGCGATGTACCACATGCCATTCACCGACGAAAGTCGACTGCAAAGAAATTCAAGCCTAAGCCTACATAACTCTTATACTTCTTGTACGAATGATGTTGTAATACTGTATGCGTTGTTAAAAAACTTCAGTTGCGTATTTCTAGAGATCCCGACCTGATAAAGAAAAACGGTTTGCAGATTTAAAAACAGCGCATTAAAATTGATCAGAAAAACATAGACCTGTTAGAGAAAGAAAAAAAAAATTTTTTTTGTTAGTCAGTGTTATTTAACGGAACATTAACACGCCCCATTAGTCCATGGAAATTGGGGGAATAAATACATGTTAAGTTTATTAGCAGCTTTGTAGATCGATTCAATCATTTATAAGATGGCTAGTAAACCAGATGGGAATAATGTCCAAGGAAATTAGCAAATCTGAATAACGAACGAAAACAGTGATTAATAATGTAAGATATGTACCGAGGTGGCCACAGGGTGACTCGTGCGAGCCTGTAGTTCGGCCCTCATTAGGTACCCGAAATTATATTAAAATGTTGCTGAGTAACACTGAATAATGTTTAGGAAAAAAAAAGATTAGGTTAAAATGGAAAAGAGTGAGACGAGTTCTTCCATGCCATCCAAATAAGTAGCCCACTTTTTTAGGCTTAGGATTAAGGTTAGGCTTTAGAGTTTTGTTTAGGATTCCTAAATCGAACCCTTATCCCTTATTACTGCGTCTCTGAATGATTTTTAAGGCCGTATCGAACACGCGCCCCACTTTCTTCATTTCAACCGCCGAGAGTAACCAAAGCACGGCTTGCGGCGAGGCTGTGGTACGGTACGGCTCTCATTACGCACCGGAAATTATATAACACTTTATGAGACTAACGCTGAATTATGTTCAAAACAGATTATCGTATATTTTTACCATATAGAGACTACAAAACATTTTCAGAACTTTGACTCCCGGGAAGGCCGTAATCCGGCACTGCTGATCATCTAAATCAGCTGGTATGTTGCTTCAAGAAGGCGTACATGGTGGCACACGACCTTTTTTTTTTTTTTTTTTTTTTAATTAGGCGTCGGAGTGGCTAAGAGGTATGGCGCCTCAAATTCTAAAGGTACCGGATTCGATTCCAACTAGAGGGAATATAATTTATGGAAATTTTTTTCAGAACCAGTGGTTCTAATTATGTCATACACCCTCCCCACCCCAACCTTTCCTGGATAGTAAGATCGGATGCCTTGCCTTCTTGGACAAAGGTGAAAAAATATGAGGTCACATGTTGCGCACGTTAAAAATCCCTCGGCTGTTCGCTATCGTAATGATTAGACTATAAGGTCGCTACCCTGACAAAAATAAAAAAATTATAAACCTAACCTCGACAAAAATATTTACAGAATGTGTGATTCCTATATGCACACATTTGGATTCAATGTGCAATGTCCGTGAAACCAATCTTTTATTTAAACACTTTTATTTAATATGAAATGAGCGTTGTTTGAATGTTTCAAATCTTTGAGTCCTTGCTTTATTAAGTTTCAAACGACCTAATGAACTGAAATTGTGTACACGACCCTCAATCGTCGTACATTTTAAACTGTCACAATTTGAAGGAACCTTTGATCTATGCAACGGAGGGAGCGCTTAAAAAATTAGAAATATCATTTTAAAGTAGTAGAACTCTTAAATCTACTTTCTTGTTAAAGAACATCCATTTCAAAAAAATATCATAGAAGTTGTACAAGATTACAGCTGTGAAAGGATCACATAATCTGGTGACATTGTACACACAATTGTGAAGAGGATCATATAACGTGGTTTTAGCAGTCTATGTACTTTTACGAGACTCACTTTCATGTTATTGAATTGTAATGTCGCAAGTGATATTCACTATCTATCTATCTATCTATCTATCTATCTATCTATCTATCTATCTGTCTGTCTGTCTGTCTGTCTGTCTGTCTGTCTGTCTGTCTGTCTGTCTGTCTGTCTGTCTGTCTGTCTGTCTGTCTGTCTGTCTGTCTGTCTGTCGGTCGGTCGGTCGGTCGGTCGGTCGGTCGGTCGGTCTATCTTATCTTATCTTATCTTATCTTATCTTATCTTATCTTATCTATCTATCTATCTATCTATCTATCTATCTATCTATCTATCTATCTATCTATCTATCTATCTATCTATCTATCTATCTATCTATCTATCTTATCTGATCTTATCTGATCTTATCTTATCTTAGTATTAGTGTTTCTGGTAACAGTAATAAAGATGGATCTTCAAAACTTGTGAGCCGCGGTAGCATAGTGGTTAGTGCACTGGCTTCCTAGCTCAGTGGTCCATGGTTCGATCCCCAGTTGAAGTGTGATATTTTTAGGCTGCAAACGGCTCCTGGGTCGACTCAGCCCCATTTGGGCACCAGAGCAACTCTGGGAAGGTTAAGGCGGCCGGCGTGATGCTGACCACATCACCCCTAGTGTACCGATGGTCAAGAAAATATGGGCCTAACACCATATTCCCAATATGCCTCAATGGGCGTGTAACGGGATCCTTTACCTTTACTCAAAACTTGTGCTTTCCTTTATTTGTTTTCTTTAAGCGGTTAGAGCGATTTCCTCTCGAAGCACAGTTACCAGGTTTCGTCACTTCCAATCTACCCAGCGGTAAATGGGTACATGACTCTGCTCTTTAGTTAGGGATGGCAAAGGCAGCGAGGAAGAGAAATGGTCACCCCACCTCGTTTTTAAAGAAAAAACTGGAACTAATAATGTGGAGGCTCTAAAACTTTACTCCACTACGGCTGTATGGTCTATAAGACCACCCTTTCCTTTACTTTAATGACAACAAGGGGTTAAATGCTAATGATGGAAATTATTAAGTAGAAAATGACGAACAGGCAGCATCAATGAAATAATGCTAACAATGAAAGTGTAAATATGATATCGTTAACCTGCAGGTTATCATCATCATTTGTCCATTTGAGCCACCACTAAAGCTGGTTGCCTAATAGGAAGTATTCACCAAGCATGCGCATGGTCTTGTAGCGGTGATTTCTGGGGCAATGTGTTTTATATGCTGAATCTGCCAGTCTCTTGCACAGTATCTTATTAATCTCCTTCTACGACATGCTTGAGGGTGCAGTAGGCATATTCTTTCTTTGTCTCTTCAGTGACACCCGGGAACTACACGAACTACACGAAATACACGAACTACACGAACTACACGAACTACACCAGGCCAACTTGACAGTATATGACAGGTAATGCATTCCAAACCCCACCCACGCGCTCACATATTTAAGATCAGACTAATACCACCACGGTGGTGATATCTTAACGAACGAGTCGGGAGAATGCGAATTTTTGTGGAATTCGCTACTGTCTCGCTCACCTGTTGTAAAACTGGCTCTAACGTCACCAAAACAAGTGTAGAAAGGGGAGAGAAATAATATTTCTTTCTGCTTACCAAAAAAAAAAAAAAAACCCATACAAAAAACAAAAAAACCACGCATGAAACATTCAGGTGTATCTTAATGTACTTCACATGAACATTGAACACATCACAGGTACGCACGTGCAAATGCTCACATAAATAAACACAGAGACAGGAAGGGCGAGAAACGGAAGAAAAGCCGAGAGATAAATATAATTAAGACGGAAAAAAATGATCAAATACAGTTTTCACAGTTGAAAGGTTGGAGAATAAAAAAAACCATTTCCAAGAGGTTAAAAACTTGGATAAATGGATAAAGTAGAAAAGAGGAATTAAAATGGTATGACAAGATCACCAGTGCGGAGCTGATGACAAGAGCCAGACAAGTGCCAGTGGAACAAGAGATGAGAAGAAGACCTTGGTGATGGATAAAACATCAATAGAGGAAACCTGTTTTTAACATTGCAATGCATAGAGGTATATCTGAGTCATCCTTATATGCCCACCAGTTAAGCACAAAATTACAGTTTTCAAATGTGGAAGTGAACCTCTGTCTGTGAGGCTAATTACACCCTCAAAGACTCTTGAAATCATCCACACACTTCCAGGGATTCCCAGCGTGGTGAAACATGTTGAGAACCCAGAATTGCACACTAAGATTAGAGGAGTCACTTGAGCCCCAGACGTAACTTTGGTTTTTTACCTGGTTGGCGGCACGCAGGAGGATTTCGCTATGGTCCATGATGGGAAGGGGGAACTGAGAAGTGGCTCTGTGTAGGACGCGAGTAGTAGGCAATGGCGGAAACGAGGCGTTTTCTGCAGGCGCGCCTGCAGGCGCGTGACTTTTATATAGCAAAAATTCTGCAGGCGCGCTGCAGGGGTAAGATGGCGGACTTGAGATAACAAGGGGAGGTTATTTTTAGAGGTATTTTTATATAACAAGAAGAGGCGGGGCAAAATGGCGGACTTGAGATAACAAGAAGAGGGGTATATTTAGAGTTTTTTTTATATAAGGAAAATGTTGTAAGAGGGTGGTTTTTATATAGTAATATATTATTGTTGTTGTTATTAGTATAGCCAACTTAGGTAGTGGCTGTGTTAGACAAACAAGAAGACGTTGAGACTTTTAGACAATAGGAAGACGATAGTTAGACGATATATACATATATATTTAGATAACAAGAAGACGATATGTATACGTTATATTTAGACATAGACAAACAGTTAGACGAACAGTTATTTTACAACAGTTAGACGAACAGTTATACGAATAGTTATACAAACAGTTATTTTACAACAGTTATTTTACAACAGTTAGACGAACAGTTATACAAACAGTTATACAAACAGTTATACAAACAGTTAGACATATATTGAGACATACAACGGACGATATAGGTAACAAAAAAGCGTTTTAGTTAATATAGTTTTTATTTTTTCAAATACTAAAGGGCAACTCTCAATCGCTTGGTAGGTTTCTTCTTCTTCTGTGGTAGATTAGGGACATCGGCCAGGTCTGTGGTGGGAAACCAACTCGGGTCTGGGGATACTGGACAGCTAGACTTCATGTATTCGTCAAACAGGTTAGTGAAGGTGGTAGGTTTCTTCGGGGGTAGGACATCGGTCAGGTCTGTGGTAGGAAACAAACTCGGTTCTGTTGGTTGGTAACAGCTGGAGTTGATGTACTGGTCAAATGTGGTGCCAGTAGTAGGATAGGTATCCGTGCTTGGTGGCTGTAAGCGGTCAAATTCGGCGAGGATTTCGCTCTGTAATGTCAATAAATGATCAAACTCGGGTCGAGTTAACGTAATGCCGTGTGTGGTAGGAAATTTGAGGTAGGATTCACCAAAATATCTTCGCACGTGCAGTAAAGGTTGGCCTCGGTAAACACTTATAGATGCAGCCTTCAGACCACTAGCCAAAGGTTTAAGCATATCATCACTTCTCTTGATGTAGACCCAGTTGGTGGGAGCAGTCATTTTCAACGAGGTGTATCTGTCGTTAATAAAGTGTCTTCCGTTTATATACAGGAATACCAGTTCAATCTGGTTTTTTTAGGCGTGCCCTAGCTAGGATTTGATTCGTCGAACATCGATCGTGTGTTAGGCAGGACGTGATTCGTCGATGTATTGCGTGGGAACAATGACAGATGGCCGTATTATCGTGAGGGAAAAAATACACCTGTCTATTGATTTCGTCCTTTGTTTACGAAAGTGGGGTTGAGTGTCACTAGCCAGGGTCTGACTAAGCGCGTAATTAATCGATCGTTGGCGTGTTGTCTAGCCGAAAATGGTAGTAGGACCCGCTGCATAGTACCACCTCGCGTTTTGATCAAGATGAAATAAATGGCGTAGAGCCCGCAAACATTGGTGACTACATCTTGTAAGTGTCTGGCGTTGTAGTTAACAGGTCGAGTAGAGTTTCTGGCTATAAAATTAATCAGATCCGAGTGTGTAGGTGGTAGACCAAAAGAATCAAAATATTCAAAAGTACCAAGTCCATTATAATATAGGGCGATCCAGTGGTCACCGGGGCGATAGCTAGGATCAGTGTTGATGACGAAAGCAGCCGTCTTGGTCGGATCGATGCGTAGAGGTAATTGGTCACGGGCTAACACTTTAACGAGCCCAGTTCGTTTAACAAATATGTCTGACAGGAGGATGGTGCGTATCTCGTCTGTATTCATTGTCTAAGTTGTGTAGTCTGTCAAAACTTGGCGCGATTTCGAGATCTCCAAGATCGAGTCTTGCTCGGCGTAGACGAGAACCTGTAATGGTTCGGGTGTGACCTCGGCGAATTTAAGTTCTACTGAGACTGGGCCCGACTTGGTCATCTCAAACTGGTCACCGTCTAGTAGACTGGGGGTGAGGTCAAAGGCGTATAAGGCGTAACCGTGCTTAAAATGTCTATACTCGAGGTCGTTGCCGGCGTCTTTACCAACCAGTCCCATAGCTAGATTCGTCGCGAAGAAGGCTCTCACGTACTGGTTGTGTTCATAATCCATGGACAAAGGCTTGCCACTGACGGTTCTGCCGTCCGCGCTGACGTTTAAATATATCAGACCAAAGGTAGCGAAATTGAACGGATTAGCCGTGTACGACCCGTTAAAAGCGGACGAAGTGACTAGTCCAATCACGATCCGTGTAGGTGTTTGACTGAGAAACAGATTATCCTGCATGTGCGATAGCATTCCTCTAGGGATAGAGAAAGTTTTTAGCACAACTCGTTTCAAGGGATACTTGGCATTACCTCGCACCAAGGCTTTCTCGTGGGCTAGCGAGACGGCGGGATTTAATTTGGCTTTCCGGACAACCAAGGCCGCGTAAGTTATAATAGATTTATATCCAGCGGTGGGGTCGTGTCCCAGCACGTTGAAGGCATCTTTAGACGGGGTGAGTTTTACTTTAACTGTCACACCATTTAACAGGTAACGATCTTGAGCAAAGATATCTGAATGTAAACGACCCATCATATCAATCTCCTGAGAACCAGCCGCTATATGTCGACGCAGTCTTAACCCGTTGTTATTGTCACCAATTGTTTCCGTAATAAAATTTGGCGTGTCTTTGTAAAACAGAGCCGATGTCAGATGGCCTCGTTTGGGTTCCTCCCCGTAATTCAACGTGGCTTCGATGTAAGCTCTATAAGGGTAGGTGTTCTCGCTGGGTGTAAATCAGCGTGTCGTTCAGTGAAACGTCGACTTGGGAGAATAAACTGTGCAGGTAATAGTTGATCGGGGCCACCTCTGCGTCAGCGGGTAATGCGCCGCCATTAGCTAACGTCACTTTGGCGCGCACGTGCAGAAAAGTATTGAACAAATCTAGATATTCTTCACCGTTTCCCGAAATTACAAATTCCACCGGGGCTCCGGGGGCTAAGGCGGCCAACGGATGTATCTCCACAAATTGTCCCTCTTCCACGGCTGTCTGCGTTGGTGGTACACTAAACAAATCTAGACCACTGTGAAGACACTCGCACGAGTTGGGGTGAATAAGCGCCATCATTCAAATATATCAGAGTACCTTCGCTTCTTCTGGTGAGAATGAGAAGGCCGAGCTCGGTTACTGCGTTTTATGCGTTTCGGTTCGCCAGGTGGGGCAGCTCTCGTTTTTCTTTTTCTTCTAAGCCCGCTACCCGATTGGTTAGTGGTGAGGTGTTCAACGGCTCCCTGTAATAAACGTTGACCCGACTCCTTGGCTCGTTCACGAAATGCCTCGCCAACATTTCTGCCGGCTAACGCATCGCTCGCGACCTGTAGACCGGTCCCAAGCCCTTCTCTGAGTAAAGCTTTGCCTCCAGTTTTTAACCACGGGAGAACCATGCGACCGAGCCCGCCGAAAAAACTACCCAAACCATGTCCTCTTTGACTTCTGCCTCCGATAAACACTGGCATCCCGTGGCCAGCTTGGTTGCAGTAAAACTCCTCATACATCTTGGGGTTTCGTCGGATGGGTACGTGTCTGACCATTTTTCTAGTCAAAATCAAACCGTCTGTGAGTTCGGAAGTGTAGTGTCAACACCGAAGCTCCGCTAGTGAATGGGATAGTCTTACCCTGATCGTTAGTTAAAAGGATTTCCACCGCGTCAAACGAAAAACGGCTCAGGGGTACGTAGTGGGGTTTGTCGTAAATCCTGAAAACAGAAGCATTAGTCCTATCCAAAATAGGAACAATCCGTAACAAAGGGACAGAGGCATCTCCAACCGGTCTCGCCGCTACGAGATCGCAGTACACGTACACATTTTTCATGTCGCTATCCATTTGTACTTCAGTCTCGCCTCGTAGTATTGGGTCATTGTCTGTGGCGAGTGAGGCAGGAAAACCTAACATGTGTTTCAACGTCTCGCTAATTCTAACTTCAACCTCCGGATCATACAGATTCAAGGTGGCCTTATTATTGTTAAAATGGAATCTAACTCGGGCTTTTTCATCCACATCCGTGGCTAAAAGCAAACGATTCAACTCGTCGATCAGCGTGTCGGGTGACGTGTATAGACCAGCGGGTAACGTGAGTAGTATAGACTCATCTTCTTTGTTGGGAAAGTAATGTAGCCATACATCATCCTCTAACACGTTAAAATAACTTTTGGGAAATTGAATCTCAACCAAACCAACCTCGTAACGTGAAGTCAAGTCTATAGTCTGTGGCAATTTGACGAAAAAGTGACCGGCGTTATTGTTTGGGTATATTTTCATCGAGGCATTGCTGGGTAAAGTCACGTAAAAACTCATCCTATCTTGGGGTTAGGTAACATGTAACCCAGACAACTGCTCATTAAAGCGATCCAAAACTTGCCGTCTGGTCCCTCTGCGTTGCTCCGACTCAGATTGAATAACGAGACACCGATGACGACATATATAACGATCATCTAACAGATGAAAACGATCTCTAGTCGCGGGACTAGTTTCCCAAAAAAAGGCCAGAACGAGGTTCTCGCGGTCTTGGGAGGGGGTGGCCGCAATACTGGGGTGCTCACGTCTTCTTCAATATCCATCAGTCTCGATATCTCGCTAGCTGTTTGGACGAAATCCAGCTGTTGAATGACGAGTTATAACCGAACCATTTGACTAAATATTCTTTTACACCTCTGACACCTCGGCGTTCCTCCAAAATGGACTCGATTCGATAAACTATCTTGTCGCCGACTCGCTGCAGCTCTTCTTGGTAAAAAGAACCCTTCAATTCCTCACCCGAATCATCTTTAAGGACGTACGTGACCGGTCTTGTTTGGTTTTGTCGGCTGATCGTAAACAACTCTTCTGTCCACGCCGGCGTATAAACCTTTTTAAAAGTTTGTCTGGCTTGGGCGATCCGCACGCGATCACCAGGTTTAAAATAGACTTTTCTACCGACGACGTCAGGGGTCGAATACAAAGTACGCCACACTTCTTCTTGATTACTCGGGGTAACTTCCACCGGCGCCATCTTAATACTCCGATGATATGAGTAGTTAAGGACCAGTTGTTGTATCACGTCGACGTAGCGAAGACTGTTGGTTTTGGTAAAGTAACGCCACGTTTTTTCTTTGAGGGTTCGATTAAACCGCTCGACGATAGCTGCTTTGGTATCCTCATTCTCCGTAGTGAAGAAATGGACCCCTTCGTTTTTAAGAAACTTTAAGAATGTTTTGTTGACAAACTCACTGCCTTTGTCTGTTTGAAAATTTATCGGTTTGCGACTGTTAAAAATTGTCTTTACCGCTGCTACTAAAGCTGTCCCAGTCTTGTTTTTCAGAGGAACAGCCCAAGCGAATTTACTAAACACGTCAATACACGTTACTAGATAGGAAAACCCATCGTTGAATTTCTTTAAACCTCGCAAGTCAATTAAATCAGCCTGGAACTGTTGGTCGATACCTCCCGCAATGGTCGTACGTCGTTTAAATTTTCTGCGCACCGGCTTGTGTAGGTTGTGGGTGTCCTGATGGCCTAACCACTCTTCAATTTTTTTACGACTAAGTTTGGTGCTACGTTGTAAGGGGGCGATTCCGCCATAAGCTCCAGGGCGTTTTGGATCGTAGTAATGTTGTTTTAAAATCACTTCTTTGGCCATGGTTCCCACTTTGGTGTCTTTTTCCTTCTTCTGAGCGAATACGACGATGATTCTCGCAATTTACTGGCCACCGCCTTTTTTCGATTAGTGGGTGTGACGGGTGGGGACTGAGGCGTTTTGTCCACGACCTCCTCTTTAAGTACAGTGGGTTGTTCGTTGGTTTGTGTTGGTTGTTTAATATCTACGAGACCTAGAGGTACGTGTCTGTACTGTTCTAGTCGAGTCAAATAACGCTGTAATGTTTGTTGATAAAGTCTAGCCTTGTCACCGAGTGGTAGATCTTGTCGATCCAAGACTAGTTGCATTTGAGTATCCAATTCTCCCAAGTTATCTCTTAGCGCATCGGGTGGTCTATAAGGTTTTTCTAACAAACGAGGATCCATCAAAACCATTTTTTTAGCCATCTAAAAGAGTCCTTTTAGTACAGATAGTATTGGTCCAAGCAGAGCAGATAAAAATCCTCCAGATTGTAAAAACTTTTTCCGTCTTTTGAGCGACAATTTCTTCTTGGTAAGCGCTCGCAGGATGTTTTTGTAACGACGCATACGTCTCTTCTGAGGAGGTGTCAGTGTAACGTTACCTTTTAAAACGTTGTGACAACATTCACAGAGTGTTCCTACCAACTCGGGTGATGCTGTTTTCATAACAGCCTTGATGACTGGTGGTTTGGCTGTACGTAGACATTTTAACATCTCAGCATGTCTTTTTACTTTTTCTGCCATTTTACTTGGGGAAGTAAACAATTTGTTGCTCCTCTGGGAATATCCGCGAACGAAGCCTTAAATTATCTGGTGTGTCTTGACGGAGATCGATTAGCAAATACCCGTGTGGGACCAATGTTGCGTCTTTAAAGCTCTCCTGAACATAGGCAGTTTGGCCTGGGTACATCTGTTTGGCTAGATTAACAATCTGAGATCCATCGCGTGGATTTTTGAAAAGCACTATGTAATGAGAATTCAAACTAATGGTTCTGTGTTCTTTGTTTTTGCCAAATAAATTTTGCACCAGATAAAATACGCTTACATTTTTATGATGAGACTTTTTTGTGAATAATTTAGTTACACGTTCGTCTGTTTCGTTCATGAGGTCATCGATAATTACCAACCGTCTCTTATCACCTGTCCACTGCTCAATATCGGGCAGTCCTTCAATAAACTGAACGCCAGTCATTGAATTGTATAAAGGTTGCCACTCGCTGTAACAATATAAAATTTCATCTGGGACAGCTGTTACCATATCTTTGATACGTGTTAGGAAACGCTGGACAAAAACAGTCTTTCCGCTAGAACTAGGGCCTGAAATTAAACAGGTAAAAGGATGTGCGAATCTCGGATCCATATTTAATAATGATAACTTTCACTTACAACCAGTTATTTTATATCAAAAACCCTACACATTGTGAGAACAAAAAAAAATGTGAGAACCCCAGACACCGACATGTATTGAGAATAAAAGAATTTGAGAATCACTGGTCAAGAATTTGAGAATCACTGTGCAAACATTGTGAGAATAAAAATCACTGATAACAACCAATACGAGAACCCCAGACACCGACATGTATTGAGAATAAAAAAAACGTAAGAATCCCTGATCAAGAATTTGAGAATCACTGGGATGTTTTCCGAATATTTCTGGGGGATTTGTTTTCTTATGTATCATCTTTTAAAAGGATGGTTGATTTTAATGTATATGTTTTAGTCTAAAAATATCTCTCTCTCTATCTCTCTCTGTCTGTCTCTCGCTCTCTCTCTCTGTCTCTCTCTCTGTCTCTCTCTCTGTCTTTCTCTCTCTCTGTCTCTCTCTCTGTCTCTCTCTCTCTATCTCTCTCTGTCTTTCTATCTCTCTGTCTGTCTCTTTCTCTCTCTTTCTCTCTATCTCTCTCTCTCTCTTTCTCTCTATCTCTCTCTCTCTATCTTTCTTTCTCTCTGTCTGTCTTTCTCTCTGTCTCTCTCTCTATCTGTCTCTCTCTCTCTCTGTCTATCTCTCTCTGTCTCTCTGTCTCTCTGTCTCTGTCTCTCTTTCTCTCTCTCTCTCTCTCTCTCTCTCTCTGTTTGGTACATTTCTTTTTTAGTTATCAGATATTTTAAAGCTTGCTTTTTAAGCTGTCATTTGTATCTTATTAAGTTCCGGATATATTTTTTTATATATTCAACACCAGTATTTTCAAACAATGTATATTTTTATATACAGAGGGACATTATTCTAGTGTTTTATAAACCGTTTTAAAATGTGTCAAATGCCTTTCTCTTTTAATATATATATATGTTTTAGATAAGAAAAATATGTTTCCCACTTTATTTCAAAATACTTAGATATTTTTTGTAAACATTCGTAACATTCTGTTCCCCTTCCGTCAACCAGACATCTGCCCGTATCACAAACAAAGGCTCGGAATTTTATGTTGGGACGTGGCACAAATAAATGTTCGCTAATGTCGAAGTCCCACATTCAAGTTATAAACAGCTGTGGCTGAGTAAACAATTCCTACGAGTTTTCACTGTGGATCGATAATCGTCCGTGCCAAACGAAAGACGAATGACCAACAGCACTGTTTGTATAAGTATTATATTACCAGGTGAAACAGGCTGTTTCAGAACACCTGCACAGTGATTAAACATTACTATGACACTTCTTAACCATAACCCCTTACCGGTACGTGACAATTTACAGACAACTGTTTGCGAGCAATAACAGGTGTGTAAGGTCGTTGAACTCTGAAACAAGCGCACTTTTTCGCAATATAATGGGACACATTGTCTTCAGCCATCTCATTCAAACAACAAACCTTCAACGCAGAAAGATCTCTCTGAAAGAACACTGAAAGAAAAGAACCACTTGTTTTGTCATATCAATACCTAATAGTATGTATGCGCTTTGTTAAATATCTGTTATTTCTCTGTTTAAAAGATATCTGTGAATTCGTGTGTTAGGATGTTAAATATTTAAAAATATCTGTGTATTCGCATGTTCTGTGTTAGGCTGTATATCTTTAAAAATATAAGTGTTTTCGTTAGGAGACCATAAATAACTTTAAAAATATATGTTTTTTCGTGTGTTAGGGTGTAAAAATATTTAATAACATTATAAAAAGGTTTTAGTTGTTTGTGTATTGTATTAAATATTTAAACAAAAAGATATGTCTGTGTATTCGTTTTCTCACTAGGCAGTGTTGCTAAATATCTGTTTCAAAATAGTCTAACTGTTAATATCTGTTAAGATGTTAACTCAGATACTAAATTTTTATCTGTTTTATGTTAAAGCCGGACATGTGTGTATATTTTTTGATAAGACTTAACCGATTATGTACTAGGAAAAAAAGACTAAATCTTATCCGTGTTGTTATTTATGTGAGATTACTCAGCCTGGATTTCAACTGATGGTGCAATACTACAAACTAAACTCGTGCGTGAGGAATATTTTTGTGTGTTAACATAATAAAGAAAATTAAAGAGAATATATCATATTTTTTAACAGTACTATACATGTAAAAATATAGATATAATATATTATAAATATAAAACAGCACTATACAGGGACAGACGCCTTGTTACAAACTAGCAAAACACGTTTATATCTGAATTATCTTAAACAACAGATCAGGTCGTTGGGTTACGTGCCAGGCTGGGTTTTTTAATCGATATCTTTTTGACAGCGCGCGTGCGGGGTAATTTCTTTCACATAGAATAAGAAATAAGACTGTGTTTTATTCTCGCTCTCTCTCTCTCTTTCTCTCTCTTTCTTTCTCTCTCTCTCTCTATTTAACTGATTGTTACATGTAAGACTGTGTTTATTCTCTCTCTCTCTCTCTCTGTCTTTCTCAACTTGTCTGTGTCTTATTTAACTGATTGTTACTCTCTCTCTCTCTTTCTCTCTTTCTTTCTCTCTCTCTCTCTCTCTATTTAACTGATTGTTACATATAAGACTGTGTTTATTCTCTCTCTCTCTCTCTTTCTTTCTCTCTCTCTCTCTCTATTTAACTGATTGTTACATATATATGTGTGAGTAATGTGTTTTCGTTTCTACTTCACAGATGTCTTCAATCCAAGGGTACGTTTGTGGACAATGTAATAAATCTTTTACTCGGGCCCGTGATCTCACGAGACATATGCGGACAGTACATGCTGAACCGACACACTCCTGTCGTGTCTGTCCTCAAAACTTTGTAGGACCTGAGGCACTCCAACAACATATTGAGAGTGTTCATGGACCCGGTGCACCGAGATCCCCCACAGTGGAAGCCACTGCACCGGGGGCCGCTATAAACCCCTCAGTGGGGACCACCACTGCACGAAGACTCGATATAAACGTCCCAGTGGGGAGCACCACTGCACGAAGACTCGATATAAACGTCCCAGTGGGGACCACCACTGCACGAAGACTCGATATAGATACCCCAGTGGGGTCCACCACTGCACGAAGACTCGATATAGACACCCCAGCGGGGACCACCACTGCAACGGCGGGTGCTGCACGAAGACTCGGTATAAACACCCCAGCGGGGACCACCACTGCACCGGTGAAGAACAATTTGTGTACTTGCTGTGGAAAGACATTTAACTGACATGATAATTTAACACAGCACATAAATAAAGTGCACGCTATGCCTCGTTTTAGTTGTGACATTTGTAACAAACAATCCACCCGAGGCACCAGATTGCGGACCCATATAACACAACAACACCCCACCCCTAACCAGCTTTCGACACAGAACCCACCAGGCGCCGAATCATCAACGGCGCACCAACAGACATCACCAGCAGACACCACAACATCGGCGCACCAAGCATCAGGCACAAAGACATCACCTGCTGCAGCAAGCACCACAGACTTGACGAGAACAGCAATAAGTTCATCAAGCCCCATCCCAACCTCCTCCTCTTTAAATGCTGCAGGTCAGACCAAAAAACGCCCCATGACCAATACCCACCAAACCCATATAAAAAAACCCCGCTTGTCGTCAGAAGAAGACTCTTTAGAAGACTTACAGGCTGACATAAGACAAGTCTACACTGACAACTGGGACGCAATCAAAACACACGCCAATAAACATAAATATTATCAACTTTCACTTTTTTCCACAGACCAACAGAAAATATGGACTGGGACCGTCTCTTGCTCCCTGTCTTCACACAACAGACAAAAAGATTCAAAATAAACTACAGTTTCCACATCGTTTTGAGACATAGAGAAACCAACGAATTAAGATTTTTTCACTCTTCCCATAACAATACAGTCGTCTTAGATCAGCCACACTTAGTCAACAACATTACAGATTTCAAAGCTTTTCTCTCACAGTTACACGATAGCGATATTGTCACACAAGCACAGTTAAACAGACCAAACACAAAATATTTTGTCGAAGCCATTCCAGCGACTTCGTTCTATCTGTACCATATCCAAGACTTTCCCATCGGCTGCTGCATACAAGACATTCCATCCTTTATCACGGACAATCACCACATCCATACACTACAACAGGACTCAAACTTACAACCATACAGTGATAACTTTTGCTTTTTTAGATGTCTAGCCGTTTTTAGGGGTGGTGCCGTTAAAGATGTTAGAAAAAGCACGCGCCGGCTAGTCGAACAGTGGCAAACACAGCAGGGACTTAGGTCCCTCATCGATTTTCCCGGGGTTAGTTTAATCGATATGCCCCAATTAGAACAATGTTTCAACGTAAATATTGACGTTTTTTAATTTGACGACGAGGAAAACCTGACCCCCACACTTAGAGGTAGTGATACTTTTAAAGATACGTTGCGTCTTTTAATGTTTAAGAACCACTTTATGTACATTGTAGATATCGATAGGGCCAGTAACTCTTTTTCGTGTCCCGATTGCGGTAAGTTGTGGAAGGAGTATTATCGATTGTTGCGCCATGAAAAGCACTGTACCGGCTCTATGAGAAGAGAAACATTTAGAGGTGGTGTGTATAATCCCCCAGAGACCATTTGGGACTTAATCGAGGAGGAGGGGATAAATGTAGACACAAAATTCGTCTTCCCTTATAGAGCCACATTTGACTATGAGTGTTTTTTTGAGAACACTGTAGTGCCCAGTGGTAATGCCACTACCTACACAGCCAAACACGTGCCCCTGTCGTGTTCGGTGGCTTCTAACGTCCCCGATTTTGAAGCCCCCGTGTGTTTTATCACAAAGGGTGATCCACAGGAGTTGGTCAATAGGATGGCTGACCATCTGTTCGAAATTGCCGCGGCCTCTTATGAGATTCTGCGTGCGTATTTTGACGGTGTTTGCACCCAACTCGAGGCTTTAGAGACGATCGGTAATCCAGACGGGCTCCTTGCTAGATTAGAGGGTTATTTGGGGCAGCTACCCGTATTAGGTTTCAATTCGGGCAAGTACGACGTGAACGTAATCAAACCCTACCTAATCAAATATTTCATGGGGGAAGACTTCAAATTTTTAGTCAAGCGAAACAATAATTTTATATGTATTGCCACTAGCGAGTTAAAGTTTTTAGATATAGTCAACTACTTAGCCCCCGGATTTAGCTATAGCAAATATCTCGCGGCGTACAATGTTAAAGAAACCAAAGGATATTTTTGTTACGAGTACATAACAGATTTAGCAAAGTTAGACGAAACCGCGTTACCACCCCACTCCGCATTTTTTTCCAAACTTAAAAACACTAACATTTCCGCCGATGAGTACGCCGAGTGCCAGAAGGTGTGGGCCGAGAACCACATGACCACGTTACGCGACTTTCTGACGTGGTACAACAATAAAGACGTTGTCCCCTTCCTGGCAGCGTTAGACCGACAAGTTAATTTTTACGCGCGCCTAGGTGTAGACATGTTTAAAGATGCGATCTCCGTGCCCGGTGTCACGTTAAAGTACCTTTTCAAAACCCTCCCGCCCAACGTCATGTTTTCTTTATGCTCGAAGCAGGAGGCAGATTTGAATAACATCTTGCGCCAAAACATCGTCGGGGGACCGTCAATTATTTTTCACAGGTTCCACGAGCAAGGCAAAACCCGCATTAGAGGTGGCAAAACGGTTCAAGCCATTAAAGGTTTTGATGCCAACGCCCTTTATTTGTGGGCGTTAATGCAGAAAATGCCCACTGACTTTCCCGTTAGACGGTACAGTGATGACGGTTTCAAGCACCACAAACTCCACAAATATACCGTGCAGTGCCGCGATTATTTGTCTTGGGTCTCCCACCAAAATAAAGTGACCTTAAAAACCCAGTTTAACGGACGTGAGAAGGCGTTGGGTGATATATACATTAGGGTAGACGGTTGGGACAGATACTCTCGAACCGCCTACCAGTTCCATGGGTGTCTATTCCAAGGCCACCCTAACTGCCCACTAACCGCCGGTCGTGACGTTAACCCAGTCAACAACAAACCATTGGCTGAGTTGTACGCAAATACGGTGGAAATAAGTTCTTATTTGCGGGGCCATTGCGATGTCGAATTGGTAGAAATGTGGGAATGCGAGTGGCAGGCATTGAAGAAAACCGAGCCATCAATCCGTCGTTTTCTGAACGCCACCTTCCCTACCCAGAAACCATCTTACACCAAATGTCGGTACCCCCTGACAAAAGAAAATATTCTCGCCTCGGTGTTGGACGAGACCTTGTTTGGGCTAGTCGAGTGTGACATCCATGTCCCCGACTCTTTAAAAGACCATTTCTCTGAAATGACGCCCATTTTTAAGAATGTCGACGTCACGAGGGAAGATATCGGACCTTTCATGCGGGAATACGCCGAAAAACATAAACTCCTGACTACCATCAGACGGACATTGATCGGGAGTTATGTGGGCAAGAAAATTCTGTTGACAACACCTCTGCTTCGGTGGTACCTGACCAAAGGCTTAGAAGTCACCTGTATCTACCAGGTGCTTGAGTATACACCCGTGACGTGTTTCAAGCAGTTTGGGGACACTGTTTCGAACGCGCGTCGACAGGGTGATACTGATCCTGCCTATGCCATTACCAGCGAGACCATGAAACTGCTAGGTAACGCGGCTTATGGAAAAACATTGACCAATAAGGCGAAGCATGTGGATGTCTCGTACACGATGGGCGAGGGTACCTCTGACCAAATAAACTCACCCCGCTTTAGGAAAATGACGTTAGTGACGGACGAGATTTTTGAAGTAGAGAAACTTAAACAGACTATATGTTGGGACCTCCCCGTTCAGATAGGATTTTTCGTCTACCAATACGCTAAATTACGCATGTTAGAATTTTACTACGACTGTCTAGATAAATTTGTAGATAGGTCAGACTTTCAGTTGTGCGAGACGGACACAGACAGCCTTTAGTTGGCCCTTAGCGTGAATAACTTAGCGGACGTTGTTAAGCCCGCTATGCGACAGGAATTTTATAGCTCCTACCACCAGTGGTTCCCCGCCGAAGTATGCCCCGACCATAGACCCGACTTTGTAGCTAGCAAGGGTAAAACGCGCGCCCTTTGTCAAAAATGCCGCGAACAAACATTATTCGACAAGCGGACACCGGGCCTTTTTAAATTAGTATACGAAGGCAGAGGGATGGTTTCCCTCTGTAGCAAGACGTATCACTGTTTTGGCGACTATGACAAAACAACCACCAAAGGCTTGAACAAACACCACAACAAAGTAGACAAACACACTTTCTTAGACGTCCTCAACACACAACAGGCACAGGGTGGGAAAAATATCGGGTTGAGAGCACACAAATCCTCCATCTACACATACGAACAACACCGCAACGCCCTATCTTACTTTTACATACAACGACAGGTGCATCCCGACAACGTCACCACATCACCCCTCAACATTTAAACTGTCTGTACACACAGATACCTACAGGTATATACAACACACACCTCTATTTCTTATGACGTGACGACAATGTGACGACACTTATCCCTCAAGGTCTGGCCTGCAGCTGTGATATTTTTATTGTATATTTTGAACATACATCCTTCCTATATAATTCCTCTATGTATTATTGTACATATCACTATGTATTATTTATCAAAATATCAATGTTTGATAATGTTAAAAAATACAAACCGTCTTTCATATATAATTGTATATTCATTTGCTAAAAAATTACTGTACAATGTATTACGTTAAAAAATACTATATATATTACCATATACGCCTGTTTGATACTACAAAAACACTATTGAATATAAAATAAAAACTATATTAACTAAAACGCTTTTTTGTTACCTATATCGTCCGTTGTATGTCTCAATATATGTCTAACTGTTTGTATAACTGTTTGTATAACTGTTTGTATAACTGTTCGTCTAACTGTTGTAAAATAACTGTTGTAAAATATATATGTCTAAATATAACGTATACATATCGTCTTCTTGTTATCTAAATATATATGTATATATCGTCTAACTATCGTCTTCCTATTGTCTAAAAGTCTCAACGTCTTCTTGTTTGTCTAACACAGCCACTACCTAAGTTGGCTATACTAATAACAACAACAATAATATATTACTATATAAAAACCACCCTCTTACAACATTTTCCTTATATAAAAAAACTCTAAATATACCCCTCTTCTTGTTATCTCAAGTCCGCCATTTTGCCCCGCCTCTTCTTGTTATATAAAAATACCTCTAAAAATAACCTCCCCTTGTTATCTCGTCCGCCATCTTACCCTTGCAGCGCACCTGCAGAATTTTTGCTATATAAAAGTCACGCGCCTGCAGGCGCGCCTGCAGAAAACGCCTCGTTTCCGTCATTCCCTACTACTGACGTGACCATTCCTTGGAAGAGCCAAGAACCAGGGCACAGTATGTTAGCTCTGCATATTTGGATAGTCCCCTTGGATGGTGGGGAAATCACGGTATTCCTCCTAGCTTTAGACCAGATGTGACGATCCTTTAAATGGAAGCCAAGCTGGAGAAGCTGGAGCTCAACACGTTTCGATCGGTTTCCGCCCACCACTAGTGGGGGTGAGCGATTTGGAATGGCGAAAGAGATGCCTCGTTGAAGAGGGGATCTCCGCTATTTTTGTTCTGTCAGGGATGTGTAGTCCTCTTAATGGATATTTCGTTTATTCGAGATAATACCTCTAGTGTTTCCCACATGTCGGGAGGCGTGATATTTCTGTGTATTTCATGAAAGCAAGGTAAATTGACTCTTTCATTAACTCTATTGATTTTGGGTCGTGAGCGATTTCGATTCATAGCCTGTCTGCGAAAGTCGTCGTCACGAGATGTTTTTTCCTAGCTCACATGTCGCTGCATTGTACTGCATCGGTTGATGCAGGTACCAAGGACCATTACTTGCTACTTTGTTAAATGAACTAGGTTTGGAAAACCTTTATTATCTAGAGGATATTTTTGAGGACATTATTTATACTTCGGCAGACGTGTCTGTCTTGCTGAAGTCAAACTAAGGAGAGTGAACTGATCTCATACATCTGGTTATCTCCTGGCTGTTATAGAAAAGGATGGAGTTTTCCACCTGACTACATTTACAGCACTTTGAAATATAACATGCATCTGACTCATCATTGTAATGCTGTCTACCGTTTATTGCTGTATTGAATGTTGCTGTGATAATGACTGTTTGATGTGCCTACACATTTGCGTAACCATTTTGTCACTGTGGCGTCCACAATAAATAATGAAGAAAAACGTCAACGGCTGTTTCAAGACTCATTGACTTTATACGTCGTGAGTTTACTGACGTCCTATGTGGATTGCCCTGTTATTGTTGCATGAACATTGTTTTGACTGAACACATCTACACACTACACAAAACCAGACATGCGGATGCCATCCATCATCATATGGCATCACGCATCATTTGGTGGCCATAAGCTGGTTTGATTCTGGTACTAGCAAACACCGGGTCCCTTACCCACTTCATTTTCAACAAGAATTCATCAGCATCCTTCAAGAAATTAACATTCTTCAATACAGTCAACATCTTCAAAATTTTCAAAGTACTCGGCGTTGCCCGGTAAAAGTCAAATTTCAATTTTTTGACGGAAACAAGAATTTGACAGTACCCGGCGTTGTTACATGTTGCCGGATAACTCGGACTGCTGTTATCTTTTACGCAAGTCAAGCAAGTTGCTGCTGTCAAGGTTCCAGTGCTGTCGTTTTTTGAGAAGGTCAAGTGCCGGTTGAAACGGGTTGTTTTCTGAAGAAGGCCAAGTACCGATTTCCATCAACTTACTTTTGGATTAGAAGGTCAAGTGCCGAAACAACTCAACACACAGTATGTCAGAAGCTCTTGTACCATCGTGTTAGCAGTGGAAGCAGTTCAGATGTGCCATCATCGTTGGAGCTTCGCTCTTTAGGACGTTGATTGACATCCGTTTTTCTGCTGTTCTACGATTGGAAGCCTATAAGTTAAGTGGCCTGTTTGTATGTAAACTGTGCCCTTATACTTCTGCTGAGTCTTCTGTGTATCATCTCATTCTATATGTTTTATGTTTATATGTTATTTGTATATTTATATGTTTATATTTCAGCGGGTTCTCGGTTGGGTGTGTCTCCGTTAGATTATGCCACGTCATAGAGGTCGTCTATTGTGAGCGTTTTCTGTAAGGTTTGCAAATTTCCAATACTGGAATTTGCTAAGCGACTTCTGTTGCTATTTATGTTAGCTGTGATGACATGTTTTAATATTGTTTTCGTTATTATTTCGCATTCTTTAGTTTTGTTTTGATTTGTTTGTGTTTGTTAGCCTACTCTTGTCTATAATTTAGTTTCATACAACATTTTTGTTTATACACTGTGGTGTCATGTATTTTGTTTAATTCTATCGCAGATATCGTCACATTTTTTGTGATATTTCATTAATTTCTGCTTTATTTTTAGTTGATTTCTGCGAAAGTTTTTGTATTGTTGCTGATCTTTGTTATTGTTTACATTGTTATTGTTTACATTGTTTGTATTGTTTACATTTTCAATGTTTACATTCTGCATGTGTTTACATAGTCATTGTTTACAGTTATAGTAATTAGTTAATGGGCTATGCTAATGCACTGTTACTACTATACTGATGATAAATGAATGATGAATAGTGTCGTGCACTATTGAATGAGAAGTGCACTTATGATCAAGAATTGAGTGCTGATATTTCATATACAAGTTCTTTGATTGGAGACTTGTTTCCCACAGAGACTGGGATAATATAAGGTGATGTGAATATACAAGTGCTTAATTAAGACTTGTTACACTTAGGTTTGAAATAAATTAGTTAATTATTTCAGGTTTTGGACTCATATGTTAGACAACATGTCTACATTTGAGCACTTTATTGAGCAGGGTAAATTGCTTGGGAAGACTGGTGATAAGTTAGAAGAATTTGAAACTGCTCGATATGATAAAGCAATGGAAGCTGAACAAAAGAAACTGCAGATGCAGGTGGATGAAAAAAGATTCCAAATGGAAATGGAAAAACAAAAAAGGGAATCAGAAGCTGAGGAGAGAAAACTCCAGCTACAGCTAGAAGCTGAAAGACTTCAAAAAGAGGCTGAGAATAAAAGACTTGAAAAAGAGGCTGAGAATAAAAGACTTGAAAAAGAGGCTGAGAATAAAAGACTTGAAAAAGAGGCTGAGAATAAAAGACTTGAAAAAGAGGCTGAAAATAAAAGACTTGAAAAAGAAGCTGAAAATGAAAGACTTCAAAAAGAGGCTCAGGCTGAGGAAAGAAGATTACAGAGAGAGTCTGATGAGAGGAAAGAGAAAGCAAAAATGGAACATGAAGAAAAGGTCTTAGCTTTAGAGTTGGAAAAATTGAAATTGACAAGCATGAGTAATGGTAATGATTCAAACAAGGGTTCATCTTCTGGTAAGGCTAATAATGATACTTTTAAGATTAAGTTACCAACATTTAGTCCTTCCAGCGATGACATAATGTTCTATCTGGACAGATTTGAACAAGCATGTACAGCTCATAACATAGACAAAGCAAAATATGTTTATCAGTTATCAGGGATACTGACAGGTAAAGCTCTAAGTATATTAAATATGGTGGATGAACCTGACAAGAACAATTATGAGGTTGTCAGGGCCGCTTTGTTAAAGAAATATCAGCTTAACGAAGACGGCTATCGTCTACAATTTAAAAACATGTTACCTGAAAATGGAGTTGAATTCTCCGAGTTTATTGCAAGAATACGCATTACTTTCTCACGATGGGTTGAACTATCTAAGACGGAAAAAACTTATGAAGGACTTATGGACTTAATACTTAGAGACAAAGTCATGTCGTCTGTCAATGAGTCTTTCCTTGCTTTCCTTCATGAACGTAAACCTAAAACAATAAAAGAAATGGAAGATTTCTGTTGCCAATACGTAACTGCGCACCCACACATAACCATGGGTAACTCTAAGGTGAAAGAAGGTTTACCAGTTGCTTCGGCAGCTCCGTATGGTCAAAACTTTGCTCGTAGATCCCAACAAAATTTTGATAGAAAGAGTAGCGGTAATTTCTGTCAAAATCATGGAAATCAATTTCATGGTGATTCTTCTTCGAAGAATTGGAGACAACCTGATAGTACTCGTTACTATCACCCTAATAATTATAAGCATTTCAAAAGAGGATATGGTAATAGAGGTTATTCCTGCCGAAGACCTCAAAACCAAACAAATAGATGTTCGCATCAATGTGAACATGATAGTAATCGTGGAAACTGGAATTCGAACCAGTATAACAATTACAATAGAGACAATAATAACTGCAGAGATAATAATAACTCTGATAACTTCAGAGGTAATAATAGTCGGGGTAGATCTCAACACAAAAAAAAAGAGATATCAGCAGGCTAATGCTGTACAACAGGAAACTGAGGCAGCCTGTAATCATGTTGTTGATAGTAAAAAACTTTGACGCTGTCACTAGTTCTGCTTTTGACTTTGAGAGAGCAAACAAATGTCCCCAATGCAGTACTTTATTCGAACCGGGTACCATAACTACTTTGAGTTGTGGTCACCCACTTCCCGCTCTTCCTGCTGCTGTTGCGCATGACGGGAGGGGTTCTTTAATTCTACATAAGGGTCTTGTTAATGATACTCCGGTCTCACTACTTTTCGATTCCGGATGCACCACTATTGGTGTTAGACAATCGCTTGTAGATCCATCTTGTGCTACAGGAAGGGTTATTAAATGTGTCACATTTGGCGGCACTCTAGAAAAATATCCTACTGCTGTAATTCGCATTGCCACTCCTTTCTTTACTGGAGATGTGCATGCTTGTCTCTTACCTAATCCTATTGCGGACCTTATTATTGGTCGTATTCACGGAGTTAGGGAGTGTACCCCACAGCAGATTGCTGCTTGGGAAGATAATAACATGCAAGCTACAAATGCAGTAGTTACAAGAGCACAAGCTCTACAAACACCCGAAACTTCACTGAATAGTGATAATGAAGTTGATAGCCAAGATAGTCACTTAGTGATCACTCGTGACTCTTTCATAAAATTGCAAGAAGAAGATTCTTCTTTAAAAAAATTCTTCGTTCTTGCGAAGAAAGGTGATCCGAATCAGGATACAAATAGAAAATCTTGGATTGCAATGAGAAACGGCGTACTTGTACGTATGGTACAAGATTCGGCTACGTCGGCACATTCGCAATTCTTGTTCCCAAGAGCATGAGAGTCCAAATATTGCAACATGCTCATGACTCGCAATGTGCTGGACATATGGGTTTTGCCCGTACGAAGTCGAGAGTCCTTGCGGCTTTCTTTTGGCCTTTTGTCAATAAGGACATTCGTATTTACTGCCGATCATGCAAGGTATGTCAGGAGGTCAAATCTAGAGGACCACGACATGCTGCGCCTATCCAGGCTGCTGACATTCCTATTCGGCCGTTTCAGAAAATGGCCATAGATATTATTGGCCCTTTTAAGGTCAAGTCGGCCAGAGGACATCAGTTTATCCTTACATGTGTCGATATGTGCACACGTTGGCCAGAGGCTATTCCTCTTAAGAGCATATCTACTACAGATATCGCAGATGCTCTTTGGTTGATATTTTCTCGCTTGGGGTTCCCCAGAGAAATATTGTCAGACCATGGCACTCAACTCATATCTGACACTATGTCACAGGTAATGTCTACCTTACATATTGAACGATCTCTCAGTAGTATCTACCATCCTATGTCTAATGGGTTAGTTGAGCGTCTGAATAGAACGCTCAAGACTTTGCTTGGTAAGATAACTGAAGATCATCCTCAAGATTGGGACAGGGTTTTACCCGCGGCTCTCTTTGCCTATAGAGAAGTCCCTAATGAACACACAGGATTTTCTCCCTTCGAACTTGTCTTTGGCGCGCGTCCACGCGGCCCTATGTCTTTATTACACGATCTCATCACTGCCGATGATATTAGCGATGAAACTCAATCCTCATATGAGTATGTCATTGCTCTTAGACAAAAGATCATTGAGGCATGTAAGCTAGCAACTGCTTCATCAGAAATTGCTAAAGAGAAGGCAAGGCAGTTTGCTAACAAGAATAGATGTCTACGACAACTTTGTCCAGGTGACAAAGCATTCGTCCTACTCCCCAGTAGGGAAAATAGACTTCTTATTGCATGGAAAGGTCCGTATGCAATAGTCTCTCGGATTTCCGATGTTGACTATGTGGTCGATATTGATGGAAAGCATAAAACTTTCCACATAAACATGCTTTCGGAATTTCACGAACGTCCGGACTATTTGCTGCCTATTTTCCAGGCAACGGATGATGCTCCTGCACCTCACGGTCATTATTCATCCCTGTCTGTCATTCAGGATGAGGAAGCTACCTTCTCTGATGTCAACCTTCCCCTTCCAGTGGTTCCATTACATTCCACGGAATCTTGGAAAAAAAACGTTTCTGTTTCTCCTAATCTTTCTGGTGACGAACATCGACAAGTCTCGTCGATGTTACAAACATTTCAGGATGTTCTCACTGACATTCCTGGACACACAGATGTCATAGAACATGACATAATTCTTACCGACAATAATCCAATTAGGGTTAGGCCGTATCCTATTCCTATACACTTTCAGTCGCAAGTGGAAAAGGAATTGGATGAAATGATTCAATTAAATATAATTGAACCATCGACTTCACCATATTCTTCTTCCATGGTTATTGTCCGGAAGAAGGATAAGAACATACGAATTTGCGTTGATTATCGCAAATTGAATCAGGTCACAAAGTTCGACGCTGAACCGATGCCTTTGTTAGAAGATCTACTGATTAGACTTTCTAATTCTAGATTCTTCACTAAACTTGACTTGTCTAAAGGTTATTGGCAAGTGCCTTTAGCAGAGCATGCCAAACCTCTTACTGCTTTTTTTTCTACACCTAGGGGTCTATTTCAATGGAATGTTATGCCTTTTGGTCTCATGAACGCCCCTGCCACTTTCGTTCGCATGATGCGTCGAATTCTGTCACATCGTTCGGATGTCATCGCATACTTAGATGACATCTGTCTCTTCAGTGATACCTGGGAAGATCACTATTTAGGGTTATATGACTTACTGTCCACTCTACGTGAGAATAATTTGACAGCAAAACCTTCTAAAGCTTTTGTTGGTTTTGGTGAAATCTCTTTCCTGGGTCATCGTGTTGGTCATGGTCTCTTGAAGACAGAAGACCACAATACTTCCAAAATACTGAACATCTCTGTTCCTAAAACGAAGAAACAAGTTAGGAGTCTCTTAGGTTTAATTCAATTTTATGGGAGATTTATTCCAAATTTATCTTCGATCATGGCACCTCTATCAACATTGTTGAAGAAAGGTTCGCCTAATCTGGTCCGTTGGTCTGAAGAATGCCAATCTTCACTAGACCAAATCAAGAATATATTTTCTTCTCCTCCCATCTTAAGATTACCTACTCTTGATAGGACTTTTGTTCTTCGGAGTGATGCTTCATCCACTGGGATTGGAGCAGCACTGATGCAAGAATATGCAAATACTCTGCATCCTGTTATGTACATTTCTAGAAAACGAAATGCGGCAGAGAGGAACTACTCGGTTTTAGACCGTGAGTTGTTAGCGATGGTTTGGTCAATTCTAAAGCTACAAAGATTCCTCCTGGGCGCACATTTCATTCTAGAGACTGATCAGAAAGCTCTTACAGCTATTCAGACTAAGAATTTGAAGAGTTCGAGATCCACTCGATATGCTATAGCTCTTCAACCTTTTCACTTCACGGTACGAGCTATCCGTGGTGCGGATAATGTGATGGCTGACATTTTGTCTAGATGCCCACATGACTCCAACTAATACTTCTGTCCTATATTTCCATATATTACAGAGTCATAACACACCTATATTTCTACAATAGATTAGCACATCTGTACTTACTTTATATGTACACACTATCGTGCTTTGTTGTCATCTTCTTCTGTTCGTTTTTTAAGATGATAGAGGAGGACTGAGTAGTTAATATAAGGGCCGTTAGTTTACTAAACAGCCACAATTATTAATAATGTATTGTACCTTATGAAGCATATTAGTTATTAATTAGCATTATATTGCTTGTACTTTCTCAGAATGTCATTGTTGAGCTGAGGACTTACCTTACGAGTTCTAGATTGTGTACTTACCCTCGGAATACCAGAGCATATGTCCTGGATCGTCATGTAGTTTAACTTTACTATGTACTTATGTCATTACATGTCAAAGAATGTACTATCTAAATTTTCCTATCAGATTTGTACATCCATTTTTAAAGACAATATTAGAGTATGCTGTTTAATGATGATTATAGTAACTTGCATACGTATATTGTGTTTACATGCTAACGTGATGTGTGTTGGTGACACCTCCCCGATGTGAATATTTTTTTAGACATATTTATTTTTCTGTTGAGGTATATCCTCACCAGACACTCTATAATTAGCCTATTGTTTGGCAATTTAGTTAATTATCAGCGCATAATTCGTGCGTTTTGAGCCGCTTATCGCTTGCTCTTTGATATTGAAAAAAAAAATATGTTCCACATTTTTTTTTTATCGGGAGGAGGTGGTGATATGTTGCGTGATAAATTCTCGCAACATCGTTTTATTTCAATATCTGTTTTATAACGCAAGGGCAACAACTGCTTGGAATTTATAGTCACTTTTCTCGGTAAGCATTTGTCTTCTCGCGTTGGTATCGAATGCAGTTAAGTTTGAGCTGTGGTCGTTTTGCGCTGGACTGCGCATGACTTGTCTTGCTTCTTTGTCGATCGGTTTCCGCCCACCACTAGTGGGGGTGAGCGATTTGGAATGGCGAAAGAGATGCCTCGTTGAAGAGGGGATCTCCGCTATTTTTGTTCTGTCAGGGATGTGTAGTCCTCTTAATGGATATTTCGTTTATTCGAGATAATACCTCTAGTGTTTCCCACATGTCGGGAGGCGTGATATTTCTGTGTATTTCATGAAAGCAAGGTAAATTGACTCTTTCATTAACTCTATTGATTTTGGGTCGTGAGCGATTTCGATTCATAGCCTGTCTGCGAAAGTCGTCGTCACGTTTTTGAGGACATTATTTATACTTCGGCAGACGTGTCTGTCTTGCTGAAGTCAAACTAAGGAGAGTGAACTGATCTCATCCATCTGGTTATCTCCTGGCTGTTATAGAAAAGGATGGAGTTTTCCAATTGACTACATTTACAGCACTTTGAAATATAACATGCATCTGACTCATCATTGTAATGCTGTCTACCGTTTATTGCTGTATTGAATGTTGCTGTGATAATGACTGTTTGATGTGCCTACACATTTGCGTAACCATTTTGTCACTGTGGCGTCCACAATAAATAATGAAGAAAAACGTCAACGGCTGTTTCAAGACTCATTGACTTTATACGTCGTGAGTTTACTGACGTCCTATGTGGATTGCCCTGTTATTGTTGCATGGACATTGTTTTGACTGAACACATCTACACACTACACAAAACCAGACATGCGGATGCCATCCATCATCATATGGCATCACGCATCATTCATCTTGATATTGGCTGCAAAAGAGCGAGGAGATCAGCAGCCCTAGTAAAACAACTACAACAACAACAATAATAGCATTACAAGGCAGTCCTAACCCTGAAATCCTCATGGTAAATAAATAGAGACATAAAAACATAGGGAGATGAGAACTGGTGACATGAAAAGGACAAAGAAGACATATTGAAGATCTTGAACAGATGGCACAGGCTACGGAGGCGTGTCTTGAATTTGTTGCTTTAATCAGTACGTATAGAAACATACCTATTAACCGCATTCTGAAATAATGACGTTAAAATGACACCTACTACGACACACTATATGTACAAGAAAGATATAATATTACAGACTTATAAAGGGACAGATCTGATATAATAGATTTACAGAGAAAAAGATCTAATTTTACAGACTTTCGATGAGAAAGATATAAATATAAAGATCTAATATTACAGGCATAAAATGAGAAAGATCTTATATTGTACAGACTTACAACGAAAAAGTTCCAATATTACAGACTAACCAGAGGAAGGATCTAATATTACTGACTAACCAGAGGGAAGATCTAATATTACAACAACGAGAAAGTTCCAATATTACAGATTAACCAAATGGAAGATCTAATATTACAACAACGAGAAAGTTCCAATATTACAGATTAACCAGATGGAAGATCTAATATTACAGACTAACCAGAGGGAAGATCTAATATTACATACTTACAAAGGGAACATTTAAATATTACACTTAACAATGAGAAAGATTCGATATACAACTCTGAAACACATGTTGTGGTATGTCGTAGATTTTTGATAGGAGAATTAAGACTTGGGTTGGTCCCTTCTGAATAGATTAGAATAGGTGATAGACACAGTGAGAGTTAGTAAAAGAAATAGATTCCACGAGTGAGAGGATAGAATGTGATATAGAGGCTGTCTCTGAAAGCGAAAAAAAATTCTTCTCTCTCTCACCTATCTTCTACGACAGCTTTACAGCGTCAGACAGTCTAAACACACATATATATATATATATATATATATATATATATATATATATATATATAACCTCTATTTCTCTCTACTCACGGGCACGCACATACACGTGACGACAGTTAAACACACAGACGTGGGAAACCTATAACAATACTTATATAAATATTCTAGAACGAGCTGACCAACACGCTGATTAATTCCAAGGGAAATTTTAATTATCATTTAAAATTTCTTCACAACACATAGAATTTACATCAAAAAATAAACAAATAGTCATAAAAATCTCAAGAGAATGCTACAAGGATGATAGCCCCGTTATGATATTAACTCTAGGTTTAGCCCACAGCCCCGGTATGAGACAGATGATGGCCCAAAGAGTCATAAATACATATGATTAGGGTCTAATATTGTCCTTCAAAAGGAACAATTTAATCAAGCAGCCAATCTTCCGTAAGGAGATTATAAAGTGGGTGAATCAATAGTTATTAAAAAAAACTCACTCAGTCCACTTTCACTCGGTTCTTTCATCAGGGTACCCTGGCACACGTGCTTACCTAAAAAAACTTGATGTTGTTCACCGTCTGGCGCAACCGTAGGACACTTCTCTATAGTGAATCTGTATTCTTTGGATAAAGCGAATCCCAGCTCTACAATTACAGGTTTCTTCCACTGTTTTTCGGGGAGCATTCACTTCACCAGTTATGTTTTTTAGATTACTGTTCATGTCACTTAGATCAGTTAAGGTAAGCAAGTTTGAACGGGCACACAGAGTCAAAACACGAGGGTTTCCTTCATTTGGGAAAAGCTGACCAGTGGACAACTTCTTTTAACAGATAGTCTTGGTTCACTATACACTCTTTCAATACTTGTCAGAAATATTAATGTTATTTCTTGTAATTATTCTCGCCGCCAGGCAGCATGTATATTTGAGTTTATTGTGAAGAAATAAAGTCTGGCTCAAAGGCCCAGTATAAACATTTAGTCTTTAGAAAAACCGTTAGTGGGATTGGTATTACTGTCCATCTCTGATGGCACATGCACTGTCAGACCAGTGTTACTTGAAACAACCCACGTGGTTAAAGATAGGAAATGTCTATTCTTCTCACAAGTATGTCTCTTTACTACTAAACGCCGGCAAGTTCTGGGTCACCCCAGTATTCACTACATAAAATGGAAAAAAAGCACATATAAAATGATTATACATACTATGTATAAGGATATAACTTATATTTTAAACTGCAAGCGTAGAGATTATCATTTAACACTTCCCGTGAAATAAGTTATATTATAAAATCAATCATCATGAATTTGAAATACGTATAAATATATTTCGTCAACACTCATGAGACATCTAGCAGTTATCGTTTGTTTAGAAAAATATACTCGCCTGAGTATTAGCAGTTAAATGCAATTGTTTTAATAGCCGAATGGGTTTAGCTAGAAATTTATAATTTATCTTGCTTTCCACTGTAACTCGTCGACTAGAGAAATAACAAACTATTAAAATAATCACTCTGCACACAGAACTAGTTTTAAATGAAATAGGCGATTAAACACTTTATCACTTCACAAAATACTAGATATACTAGATATAATATTTTACCTCACACAGAACTACGTATCACAACGAAACTGAGAGACATCACTTATAAGTTTAAGTGTTCTAGAACGAAGTGACCACGTCTACTGTAAAATGGAGAATGAGTGAAGTTAGTTTCAAACTCGGGCCAATATCTTAAAATTAGACAAAAGCCCCAACTTCTTTCGCAAACGAAATAATTTCCCCTTTCCGTATAAAACACCTTACGTCAGCTTAACGCGTGTCGTAACTGCCATCAGTGACCGAGAGTACGCGTGACAGTTGCAAATCTCAGACAACCCGTCTGCAGTGCGGAGCGCAATTTCACACTTCGCCGGACTATCCCGACGAAAACTCACGCAGTTGCTGCAAAAGGTAGACAATCCGTCTGCCTGCCATGTCCGACGGAGCGAATTCTCATACCCCAGGCCCAGAAATCTGGTCAGGCAGCGCTCTGACCGGGGAAACTGCAGACGTTCTGTCTGGCGAGAACCGTATATTCACAGCTATCGTTCGACCGTCAGAGACTGACATCTACGTAATACCATCACTAGTGCGATTCTCAGTTTTGAAAACAGAAACAGGTATACGTTAAGAATGGGGAAGAAAATATTTTTCGCAAACGAATGGATGCGAAAAATACAGGAAAGAAAGTAAAAAGGATAACAAAAATAAAGGATACGGGTGAAAGAAGAAAGAAGAGGATGTAGGCAATTTATGATCAATAACCTCTGTGACAGAACGTCCCCCCTTTAAGATATGGAAGCACTCCATGTCTACGTTATGGGAATAAATTTCCTATATCCGTAGCTTCAGGGTGTCTGTCTTCTTCCATCTCATCTCCCCCCTCCATTTCTGTGCAAGTCCTACTCATGAAGTCTGCTCCCAAAGTTTCCTTCCTCTGGAATGTCTCCCATGCGCGCTTGAAAGAGCGTCGCCGCTTCTGACATTTTTGAAAGATTTCCTGTGATTGCAGTGGAATTTCCCTGCCACTATCGTCATCTTCGTCAGTTTTGGCGATCGTCAGGAGATGGTCGGAGGTTGGCACTGGTGTTTCCACGAATTTCTTTAGCAGATTTAAGTAGAAAACCTTTTCCTTTCCTTGAATAGAGATCTGGTAATTAGCCTTAGAAATCTTTTTCAGGACGGTAAACGGCCCTTGCCATCCGATCCTCAGTTGGTTGTTTCCGGTAGGGAGTAACACCAAAACTTTCTCTCCTGCTTCCAGTTCTCTTTCTTTCGCGACTTTCCTGTATCGGTTAGCGTGCTTTGTGCGTGCTCGCTTAAAGTTTGTCGTTGCTAGGTCCCACCCTAGTTTCAACCTTTCCTTTAAATCCGATACGTATTTACTTGCTGAGACAACTGTCTCATCAGCCTTCTGGTCTGTCAGCGACCAAAGTAAGGCTTCCAGCGGCCCCTTTATAGGTCTGCCGAATAAAAGCGTAGCTGGCGGAAATCCTGTGGAAGTATGAGGAGATTCTCTGTAGCCAAATAAAGCTGCCGGAATGCAACAATCCCAATCTTCAGGTTTCACTTGTGCCAGTCTGCTTAACATCATGTTGAGGTTTCCACTAACACGTTCCACGAGCCCATTTCCGGCCGGAGTATAAGGCTTTGTGTAGATGTGTTGGGTCCTCAAGATCTTAACGATCTCATCCATCAACAGGTTTCGGTATGGAGATCCGTTATCCGTCAACACTTGTTGAGGGAATCCCAACCGAGTGAAAATCTGCACGAGGGCTTCTGCGACATGCTTGGCATCTGCGCATGTTAGCGGTATAGCTTCTGCCCATAAAGTGCATGTATCGATTAAGGTCAGGATAAACCTGTTCCTTCTTTTAGTCCTTTCGAAAGGCCCTAAAATGTCGATCACAACCCGTTCGAATGGTGTTCCCACTATTGGCATTTCACCCAAAGAGACTGGGGGTGCCCGTTGCTTGGGTGGCACACGTTGGCACTGGGCACAGGATTTGACATATCTGATAATATCAGTATTTACTCCTGGCCACCAATAATGAGTGGTTATACGTTGGTTTGTGGCGTTCTGTCCCATATGTCCGCTGAAGGGAAGAGAGTGCCCCATTTCTAAGATTTGGCTTCTGTACTGTTTCGGTACTAGGAGCTGATTGTAACCTTGGTCAGGTTTGCCCGTTCTGCGATAAAGTACGCCATCCTTAGAAAAAATGTCCCCGTGCTGTCTGGGTTCCTTAGCCATGGGCAGTTTCCTAAAGCAGGGTGCCAAAGTAGGGTCCTTGTATTGCGCTTCTTTAAGTTCCATAGGTAACAAATTAGGCGCAGGCTCCCGTTCCTTCTTGGTTTGCCCTCTTGTAGTTACTGCTGCCACAATCGGCTCTTCCGGTTTCCCAATACACACGTATCTCCCGCCAAGTATGACTGGGTAGATGGGATAATCCATAACAGCTGCTTTGATCATGCCTCTGACAAAATCAGAGTGGATCTCCACCAATGCAATGGGAAGCGCTGCAGGTACATCACTCTTACGAACTCCACAAAATTGGACGGTCTCTCCTGTCTTTTGACCGGGTTTGACCAGGTTTCTGGCAACAATGCAATCATAAGAAAGCCCCGTGTCAAATAAACAATAAGTTTGAGAACCGTTCAATGTAACAGTACCTCTCGTTGAGGGTGTATCCCCAACAGGTTGGGAATCACTGTCAATAATTCCGCCTTGCGAGACCGTTAGCAAGCATCCGATGCGTTTTGGCTCGGTGTGCTCACTCAGATCATATGTCCCGTGCTCAGGGGTTTTCCCTTTGCCACCTTGTTCTTTCTGGCTGCGCTGCCATGTAGGGCGGTCGGGTTGATCAGACTGTTTGGGGTGGTTGGGGTACTTGTTCTTGTAGAACTTTGTCTTTTCAGGAGGGGGGTTTTGAGGTCCAGTTTCTCTGTGGTTATTCTGATTAGAAACATTAGAAGCCTGAGAAGCTTGGTCAAGATTATTTTTCCGAAAATGCTCTTCTGTCGGTTTTCGTTTTATGGTCAGTAGTTCAGCCAGCGCATTGTGATATCGCTCAGACTTTTGCAAAATGTCTTCAAGCTTTTCTGCACCCTGCTGGGCAAGAAATCTCCGGGTATCTGCAGACAATGTGTTCTTTACTTGTTCTGTTAAAACAAATTCCTCAAGACCTTCGTAGGTAGAGGGGAGCTGCGAGCGCTCAAGGCACTGTGTCAGATAACCCTTCAAACGAGACGAGAACTACTGAAAAATTTCAGAATTCTCTTTCCGGCTGTTGCGAAACAGTTGCAAAAATTTGCGAGCGTTCATTTCAAAGCGCTCCAATAACGCTTTCTTCAACAGATCATAGTTGTCTTGTTGGCTGCTTTCCAGTTTGGCGTAAACATCATATGCACTGCTTTTCAGCGTCTGAGAAAGCTTTATGTTCCAACGCGACCTCTCTAAACCGTACAGAGTTGCAATTTTCTCAAATTTTTCTAGCCAAGTGTCAATCTTCTCATTTGGACAAGGGAAAGATTCTAGCGGAAAAGACATAGCAGAGAGATGAGTAGATTGAGTGTTAGAAGGATCAGTTAAGGAAGAATGAGAAGAAGACTCTCCATTGCTGGAGGTAGAGGCAGCACCACGGCTTTGGAACTCTAGAGTCTTAAGCGCCAGCTCATGCTGTCGTCGTTGCTCATTTTCTCTTTCCTCATGCTGCATCCTGCGAATTTCCATTTCCTCGTCCATCTTCTTCTGCTGTAAAGCTTCGGCTGCTTCTTCTTTCCTCCTTAGTTCTTCTTTTTCCTCTTTAGCTTCGGCTGCTTTTCTCTCCGCGTCATATCTCTCGAGTTCGTCTCTGACAAATGCTTTCGCTTCCTCTCCTTCCAGTCCCTCCTCTCTTGCTTCGTCCCTGAGGAGTTGTCTAAGCTTTGCTCTCTCGGCCATATTAAGTCAGTTACTGAGACTAGTGGAGAAAGAAAATAGGAAAAAGGATACACTGGTTCCTACCACTTACGAGAAAATACCAAATAAAAGATTATATGCTTAAGCCTGGGATACCTCCTCCAAAATAAAATCTAACTATCGCTGGTATTAATCGGCAATAAAGCACCTAATGCAAACACGACTACGCCAACTAAATGGTAGTTAAGATTACTTCTGAAAATTAAGTTGCTACAGTGGAAACAAAATAATTATTGCAAAAATCAAAGAGAAAAATAATCCCTTAATTTTAAAATCCACTATAAGTTCGCCCCTGAAGACAGTTAGGGTGAGGGAGGCAATTAATCTGGACAAATAGTCCGAAACGCACTCCTTAACTTAGTTCAAACACCTTCCTGCTTCAGAACCCTTGTGAATGTTATACACTCACAAAACTTTACCAGCGTTTAGTATTACAAAATCATTAATTAACATGTATTCCGACAAAATCAACCTGTAAACCAAATGTATAATGCTTCTTAATGCTGTGGAAAACAATTTTTAGTCGTGTGGTCAGCACGCCCATAAACAGATCGTTAGTCTAGGGGATAAATTATTTAAAGATATAACAACTCACAAGACATCACACTCTTACTCTATATCAGAATAAAGAATCTACAGACGAGCTGATATTTGTCGTCTCGTCTTCCTGTTCTAAGTTCAAAATCCTGATAGCCGAGTCCACATTTATCGTATCGTCTTAGGATTTTGGGTTCAATTACCGGTAACGAGCCCCCATTTGTCGTAGATTTTTGATAGGAGAATTAAGACTTGGGTTGGTCCTTCTGAATAGATTAGAATAGGTGATAGACACAGTGAGAGTTAGTAAAAGAAATAGATTCCACGAGTGAGATGATAGAATGTGATATAGAGGCTGTCTCTGAAAGCGAAAAAAAATTCTTCTCTCTCTCACCTATCTTCTACGACAGCTTTACAGCGTCAGACAGTCTAAACACATATATATATTTTACCTATATTTCTATCTACTCACGGGCACGCACATACACGTGACGACAGTTAAACACACAGACGTGGGAAACCTATAACAATACTTATATAAATATTCTAGAACGAGCTGACCAACACGCTGATTAATTCCAAGGGAAATTTTAATTATCATTTAAAATTTCTTCACAACACATAGAATTTACATCAAAACATAAACAAATAGTCATAAAAATCTCAAGAGAATGCTACAAGGATGATAGCCCCGTTATGATATTAACTCTAGGTTTAGCCCACAGCCCCGGTATGAGACAGATGATGGCCCAAAGAGTCATAAATACATATGATTAGGGTCTAATATTGTCTTTCAAAAGGAACAATTTAATCAAGCAGCCAATCTTCCGTAAGGAGATTATAAAGTGGGTGAATCAATAGTTATCAAAAAAAAAAACTCACTCAGTCCACTTTCACTCGGTTCTTTCATCAGGGTACCCTGGCACACGTGCTTACCTAAAAAAACTTGATGTTGTTCACCGTCTGGCGCAACCGTAGGACACTTCTCTATAGTGAATCTGTATTCTTTGGATAAAGCGAATCCCAGCTCTACAATTACAGGTTTCTTCCACTGTTTTTCGGGGAGCATTCACTTCACCAGTTATGTTTTTTAGATTACTGTTCATGTCACTTAGATCAGTTAGGGTAAGCAAGTTTGAACGGGCACACAGAGTTAAAACACGAGGGTTTCCTTCATTTGGGAAAAGCTGACCAGTGGACAACTTCTTTTAACAGATAGTCTTGGTTCACTATACACTCTTTCAATACTTGTCAGAAATATTAATGTTATTTCTTGTAATTATTCTCGCCGCCAGGCAGCATGTATATTTGAGTTTATTGTGAAGAAATAAAGTCTGGCTCAAAGGCCCAGTATAAACATTTAGTCTTTAGAAAAACCGTTAGTGGGATTGGTATTACTGTCTATCTCTGATGGCACATGCACTGTCAGACCAGTGTTACTTGAAACAACCCACGTGGTTAAAGATAGGAAATGTCTATTCTTCTCACAAGTATGTCTCTTTACTACTAAACGCCGGCAAGTTCTGGGTCACCCCAGTATTCACTACATAAAATGGAAAAAAGCACATATAAAATGATTATACATACTATGTATAAGGATATAACTTATATTTTAAACTGCAAGCGTAGAGCTTATCATTTAACACTTCCCGTGAAATAAGTTATATTATAAAATCAATCATCATGAATTTGAAATACGTATAAATATATTTCGTCAACACTCATGAGACATCTAGCAGTTATAGTTTGTTTAGAAAAATATACTCGCCTGAGTATTAGCAGTTAAATGCAATTGTTTTAATAGCCGAATGGGTTTAGCTAGAAATTTATAATTTATCTTGCTTTCCACTGTAACTCGTCGACTAGAGAAATAACAAACTATTAAAATAATCACTCTGCACACAGAACTAGTTTTAAATGAAATAGGCGATTAAACACTTTATCACTTCACAAAATACTAGATATACAAGATATAATATTTTACCTCACACAGAACTACGTATCACAACGAAACTGAGAGACATCACTTATAAGTTTAAGTGTTCTAGAACGAAGTGACCACGTCTACTGTAAAATGGAGAATGAGTGAAGTTAGTTTCAAACTCGGGCCAATATCTTAAAATTAGACAAAAGCCCCAACTTCTTTCGCAAACGAAATAATCTCCCCTTTCCGTGTAAAACACCTTACGTCAGCTTAACGCGTGTCGTAACTGCCATCAGTGACCGAGAGTACGCGTGACAGTTGCAAATCTCAGACAACCCGTCTGCAGTGCGGAGCGCAATTTCACACTTCGCCGGACTATCCCGACGAAAACTCACGCAGTTGCTGCAAAAGGTAGACAATCCGTCTGCCTGCCATGTCCGACGGAGCGAATTCTCATACCCCAGGCCCAGAAATCTGGTCAGGCAGCGCTCTGACCGGGGAAACTGCAGACGTTCTGTCTGGCAAGAACCGTATATTCACAGCTATCGTTCGACCGTCAGAGACTGACATCTACGTAATACCATCACTAGTGCGATTCTCAGTTTTGAGAACAGAAACAGGTATACGTTAAGAATGGGGAAGAAAATATTTTTCGCAAACGAATGGATGCGAAAAATACAGGAAAGAAAGTAAAAAGGATAACAAAAATAAAGGATACGGGTGAAAGAAGAAAGAAGAGGATGTAGGCAATTTATGATCAATAACCTCTGTGACATGGTAGAACTGAGAAGACAATGAAATACAGAAGAGTATATCATTTAGAAAATGTAAAATGAAACGCCCAACCTCGTGCCCACCGAGACATCGAGTCGGGGTCGCATTCCTAACGTCAGCAATGACTGAAAGAGATACTACTTGCAAGCTGGGAAAACCTGCAAGCCAAAGATATCGACCGGCGTGAAGGATGCGTCATTTATATCCTCAAAATCGGAAAATCATCTTGTAAAGAATATTCCGCAGCGGCCCCCTCCCCATAAAATAAGTAAACATAAATAAAAAAGCATGCACCGAGCGTGTCTTGGAATGTGTTAAATGAGAAAAATATTTAAAAAAAAAAAAAACACACAACAACAAAAGTGAAACAAAACTTGAGGGGTTTCAAAGACATCCTCATCCCCCTTACAAACACGCCGGTACTTCCTATTTCGTTTTCAATATAATGTCTACAGCAAGGGTGAGCAGGTGTCGATGGTGGTCCACTGGTGGACTGTTGAGAGATTTCAGGCGGACACACACACACACACACATATATATATATATATGAACGTCTTTAATGAGATATTTTGTTTCTAAAAGTATAATATTTTCATAACGACATTTCAGTAATTAGTTGAGGCTATGTAGTGTAAATTATCATCATACTAGAACTGTGTTATTACATCTGTTGTCATCGTCATCATCATCACCATCATTATCACCATCATCATTTTATTTAGGGCTCCTTGCAGGTTGTCTGCGCTAAGTAGTCGCTTACACTTGCAACGGTGGTTTCTGGTGACGAGGTTGCCAGTCCCATTCACAACCTTATATTAGTGGCCTTGTACGACATGCATGAGGATAGCGTAGTCCTATTCGTTGTCTCTTCAGCAATCCCCCGGAACCTACACGGGTATTTCCTATTTCGCCTTCATAGTATATTGCACGCAGAGAGAATACACGAAAGAAGGCACGCATACACACATGTACACACGTGCACACACACATATATATATATATACACGCACACGCACTCACACAGAGAAAAAGAGACCAGAGAACGTCGGTAAGAGAGCAGAGACCAAAAAGCCTGATTGTAAACAAAACGTGACTCCGAGTTCTATATTTAGAATAGGATGTTTAACTAATTTGAGAGAACTTGCTGAACACGAGAACTTTCTGAACACGAGAATTTTGCAACCGAAAGCAGGTAGAATGAAGCGAAAACAAGATGCTTAACTGGAATTTGTGAAATTGTTTTCAAACGTTAATGGTGACGTCAGAGACAGGCTGACATGTGTGTTTTTATGGGAAAGGTGGGGGGGGGGAGAGGAGGAGGAGAGGGACATTACGTGATGGAGGGTAAAGTAGGTTGTTTACCTCTGATAAATAGTAGACAGCCAGACAGGCAGGCAGACAGATAAACGGGTGGACCAGGGGTCGATCGACAGGCACACAGGGAGATAGATAGCTACATAGACAGACAGACAGACGGATGGGTAGGCAGACAGACAGACGGACGGACGGACGGAAGACAGATAGATAGATAGATAGATAGATAGATAGATAGATAGATAGATAGATAGATAGATAGATAGATTGTGAATATCACTTGTGGAAATTACAACCCAATAGCATGAAACTGGGTCTCGTAATACTACATACACTCCTGCTCACAGGTTGGGGGGGAGGGCGGGCATCACGAAACCTCGCATTGCCTTGAAAAGTCTTTAGGAGCGGTCCTGACCGGAACAGCCCGACACTCCACAATTAGATACCGCAAATGGCAGCATATCATCTTGTGTGCACAGAACAGTGGAATACGAGAAATGATATAACATTTCTGGCTGATGACTTTGTTGTAATAAAAACTATGACAAAGTAGTCCACCATAGAAATATTAATAGAATGTGTGGTTCCTGTGTACACGTGTGGAGTTCGTGCACTGTGCTAAGATCCTCCTTGTGTGATCTGAGTTAGGAGATCGGAGCACTGATGGAGTTGTCCGTGATTTAGATTTAATGCTCAGGAATAACGGGAAAAAGTAATGAGAAAGATGGAATGGTGGACGGAAGTGGATGGGTGTGAAAAAAAAAAATTCGAAAAAAGGTGATTCGTCTTACGAGGACAAAAGACAAAGAAAATAGCCAACGTTACGGCCACAAGGGCTTCTTCAGGGAAAGGAAAGAAAGTGAAGTCTAGATAGGACACATAAAAACCTAAATAAATATAAAGCTTAAACCTAGGTACTTCCCTGAAGGCATCGAAGTCCTACCACATTTGCTGCTCGCGAACGGACGAGCGTGCCCGGAAATGGAAATGACTGCCACCACCGGATGTACACAATACATACTAAGAAACTAAAAAACGAAACTGAACAATAAACTACCCAAACGTAATATTAGTGGGGACTGGAAATAGAAGAGGACAGAATGAGTTGGAGATAAATAAATATGAAATAAAAAATTAAGACATATTAAAAACAGTGTATTATATATTCATACATATTATTAGAAGGCGGCAGAAAAATAGAAAAATAGGATAAGAGTGGAAAGAGTCAACATAGAACAAGAGAGGAAAGGGTGACCTCATACAAAGGTGTGCAGAGTGTTAAGACCAGCTGGTTTTAGACACCCCATGCGGTGGATAAGACGGTTCTCAAGCTGTTCTCGGCTAGCAGTGTCAGAGGAGCAGGATCTGATCGCCGTGACCTGGATGTCGATGGAACCATGGTGGTCAGGACCATTAAAGTGTATGGCAACTGGTGTGGATTTTTGCTGAGAGATGTCATTCAAGTGCTGGCTGAATCTGTCCCCAAGTCGTTTGGCTGTTTGGCCAATATAGGTTTTGCAGCAACGTTTACATATGATCGTATAAATGACATTGCGCGACTCACAAGTGAAGCTACTGGTGATGGTGTACGTAAGAGGGTAGGTAAAGGATCCCGTTACACGCCCATTGAAGCATATTGGGAATATGGTGTTAGGCCCATATTTTCTTGACCGTCGGCACACTAGGGGTTACGTGGTCAACATCACGCCGGCCGCCTTAACCTTCCCAGAGTTGCTCTGGTACCCAGTTGGGGCTGGGTCGACCCAGGAGCCTTTTGCGGCCTAAAAATATCCCACCTTATCTGGGGATCGAACCATAGACCACTGAGATAGGAAGCCAGTGCACTAACAACTATGCTACCGCGGCTCCCGATGGTGTACGTAGCCTCAGGAAAAGACACCTTGTGGGTTGAGATAACATATTTGCACGTGTTGCATCGTGTCCGACCACAAGGTAGTGTGCCAAAGTGAGTGGCATTCTCCTTTGGAAGACGCCTGTGAACAAGAAGATCCTTCAAGTTCTTGTCGCGTTTATATGCCACCAAAGGTGCTTCACGGAACATTTCTTGGGTCACAGACTCTGCTTGGAGGATAGGGAGGTGGCGGAAAAGGATCTGTTTGACTGCAGCACTGTGAGGGTGATAGGTCAAGATTAATTTTATCCGGAACATGTTCTCACTTCTGCCCTCCAACGTGTGCTCCACATCTCTCCATTAATATTACGTTTGGGTAGTTTATTGTTCAGTTTCGTTTTTTAGTTTCTTAGTATGTATTGTGTACATCTGGTGGTGGCAGTCATTTCCTTTTCCTGGCACGCTCGTCCGTTCGCGGGCAGCAAAAGTGGTAGGACTTCGATGCCTTCAGGGAAGTACCTAGGTTTAATTTTTATATTTATTTAGGTTCTCATGTGTCCTATCTAGCCTTCACTTTCTTTCCTTTCCCTGACGAAGGCCTTGTGGCCGTAACGTTGGCTATTTTCTTTGTCTTTTGTCCTCGTAAGACGAATAACCTTTTTTCGAATTTTTTTTTACACCCATCCATTGTACTCCACGTCTTACCGCAGTTCCCCTCAACTTCTTGGTCGGAAGTGGAGGTCGCCTGATGTTAATATCAGGAGACCCGATACTTAAAAGAGTCATTTGTTTACTGTTAGTAAGTGATACAAGTTGCCAGCAGTCAACTTTAGACGTCTACATCAGGCGGATCTTGGAGACGCTTGCAACTTTAGTAGTTTCCCCGGCCTAGCTGCAAGAGATGTGCTACGGCCACAGTAAATGACTACGGAAGAGAAGAAACATTCGTTCAAAGTACCTATGGAAACCAGCAGTGACTGAACCCAACACCAACGACAAATCATCGCCAACACCTGACCAGTTGAGTACCAAAGCGTTGGTATGGTATACAAACTTGTAAAATGTCCACCCATATCATTCGATGATGATCAAAATTAATTGATTATTTTCTTTTTTAAAATAACTTTATTATTTCAATCTTGTTAACTATTGGTTGATTACCGAACATGTTACATGTAAATATAAATCTATAGTTAATTTAATCATTATTGAGTATATTTGTACCCGTCTGACTCAGTTTTGTTTTAAATACACAGAACTAGTAATTTATAGTTGCTGAATCACATTCAGCTGGGGGCTCAGAAAATGCGGGTCAATATTTTTCCTCACAGAAGGGGAGGAGAATAATAAATTCATAACGGCTTAAATGATCTCAGTTGTTATGCTTGCCATTTTGTAAAATTCCTGTGAGGCTCCCTGAAATAGAAGCATCAATCTTTTATTTGATATCTCTGCCAAGAGTAATCATGAGCGAAGCTTGATACCTTATAAAGCCCACATCATTATACTCGGTGCTTGGCCATTATTGGGCCACTACTACAGAGCAGGGGAGACAATCCCGCCACAAGGGTCTTTTTGGGACACCGTGTATATGAACTTCAGATTGGCTAATCGGCTAGAGCTCTTTCATTTAGAGGCTAAGTTGACTTGTTCCAGGATCGAAATCTGGTAGCGTCACGCTCCAGTCTACCCAGCTCTATACAGGTAGCCTACTTTGCTCTTGAGATAGGGAAGGCAAAGACAGCGAGGAAGGGAACGTGTCATCCCACCTTATAAACAATCTGGAACTAGTATAGTGAGGTCTCTAACGTTTCACTCCCCTGTTACAGTATATGCTATAGGACTGACTACCCTTACCTTTTACCTGTACATCAACAGGTAAAGTTCCCCAATCCGCATCAAGGATTTACCTTCCTCCATCCTCATAAAACCCTTCCTTTTCTCAACTTTATCACGGCCAAAGAGATGATGTTCATGATCTCAGCAAATATTGGTTACAAGAACACCTCCGAAAGGTCAACAACACTAATCCAGAAGCTTCAGGGGCATGTTTTGTCATCATCGCCCCGAATTCCTTTCTCACCTGCGCAATACAAAAGAAAAATAAAATAATGCTTCAGTGCAGAAATATTAAAACTACCAGGTACACTGTGTGGATAAGAAGAATATCTGTTCTCCCGTACAAGAGAACTTCCGAGCAAATGAAAGATGAATCACCGTTATAATTTTCCCTTTCGCTCCTTATAGAGCATGTAGTCTCTACTGCAGTTTGTCTCCTTCCAGGAAGTTATTTATTTTACACGATGAGGTCGTAGAATGGGAGAAGATCGACTGCCACGACAAATATGGGAAAACCAAGAGCCAGGCCAGACCTTCTGGATGACCAAGCGTTCGGTGGGAGGACAACATTGGACAATCTCTAGGCAAATCTCTACACCCCAGGCTAGAAGATGGACGACTAAGTAAGTATGTTACGTAAGGAAGGTTGCCAACGACCTGCACAATATCATACTGGTCGTCTGGTATGATTTGCCTGACGGAATAGTCCTACTCTTCCTTGTTCTCGTCAGCGACACCTGGGTGTCGTACGGTAGGTTAATTGGTTTATTGGGGCCAGTCTAGGTAAAGAGTAAAAGTTGATTGATACACGAGAATGTATAGAAATAGATTTCACAGGTGGTAGGTTGAGGGAAAAATATGTCTCTGGATTGAGTAGGTTTCTCTCATCCATCCTATCCGTACAACTATGCTTTGTTACAAGACAGTCTTTGCCTCCCTATCTAAAACAAGAACAGGTTACTCTACACACACACAACAATATGTGACAACAAGTCACACAAACGTGAAACAACTTAGGATAAATGCGTATGGGTCTGACCAACACACACCGTTAAGTTTTCTTGTTGTTTATTATCACTAAACAGTTTACAACATCAAGTTAACCAAAGGTAGCTAGAAAATCATTTACATATAGAGGAAATAAAGAAGAATGGTGCGCCTTCACCGTATAAAGGAAAATAACACAAAGAAAATATTAACCCAAAGGTTGAAGGTTAGCACTAGGTTTACAGAATAACAATATTGGTACAATATATGACCAAGTAAAGTAAACAAAATAAAACCACCAAAAATTAATAGAGAATTTCCAGCAACCATAAACTCAACACACTCTCTCTCATTCATGTGGCCATCTCTCACACTCTTACCTATTTTTGTATTCTTCCCTTGGGTCTGTGGTATCCCTTGGTAAATTTATTCCACGAATCTAATCCTTATTTTACTGTTGATTAGTGTATCACCCCCAGCTGTCGAGGACACACATTGGCCCCAGTTCATAAAAATAAAAAAAACTAATGAGGTGAACGTCGAATAAGTTAAAGTCCACGATGAATCCTGGAAATAATATAAATCATAAAGGGTTGTCTTCACTGTTCTAAAAAAAACCAAGCACTGTTCCTCCGATGTGTGCACAGGGGAATGTGATTCTAGATACAGGAACTACAACTGAATAATTTCGTTGCGACAACTCTTGCAGTGTTGAGGGCAAAACAGTCTTGTTTCCCGCTCGGGCTGGAACGTCTATTTGGATATAGGGTTTACTACAAATATTGAATATGTGAGGGTCCTTGGTGGTTTACCATTTAAGAGAGGGGATTACTTCAGGTGTTCTGGAATAATCCGGTGCTACAAATGTTACAAATGATGATGATGGATTTTCTATCGGCCGACTCTTTGCCAGAGGGCCACTCCTGCACAGTGTATAGATTGGTACTCCACTGGGATTACAACTGTCAGGTGTTGGGGAAAATAATAATAATGTTTCCAGGTATACACCACTTGTGGGCTGTTAAAATAATATTTCTGGATTTAGTAAGTCCAGTAGTTAAATTACAGTCACACCGTATAATCGGCTAGTATACACTTCTAGCATGAAATGGAATAAGGAAACGAAAAAAAAAGAACTGCTGGTCGTCTACTTGAGGATCAGGTCAGAAAATCCAGAATAAATATTTCCACGAATCACTTTTTAACCAATAAATCCAAAATATATCATTGGATTTCTTTCATCTCTAAGGGCGTTATTTCACACTACTGTATGGGACAAAAAGTCAGAAGCAGAGATGCAAGATAAGGCTTACGTTTCGGTCTTGCAAGCGGTTCTCGTCTGGAGTGGTGACCGACATCAAAGACTTTCGTTCTCCTAGCGGTTTTCTCTGTAGAATGTCCTTGTTCCAAGATCAAAAGAAACTAAGGATTTCTAGACTTTCCCTGGACAAACTTCAAAGGGTCAGTTCCGCTTTTCTCACGTGCTGTCTGTCTGTCGAGTATTTTATGATTGACAGATGAGCTCGCGTGAGTGGAAAGGAGTAAAACCAAAGCGTGATTTGTTTCATGTAATGACTGACAGGTCAGGAAGATTGTAAACACTGCGTTAGCCCGTGTTTAAAGAAAAGAGGGCGGGGACAAACGGTGAGCTAGCAGAATTAGATGCAGTTGGTATGATGAATGAGTAGCTAGCAAATCAGAGAACAACTATAAGGTTACAATAAGCTTTTAGATTACTGTATGCTCTTTCCCATAACACGTCACAGCACGTCCGGGCTTGAAGATGTGAAACCCATTCATATCTCATTAATGGAAACAGAACTACTGTCATCCGTAGCTATAGAGTTATGGTTACCTTCACTTGCATTCATATCTTCATTAGTCCAATGTCGACTCATAAAATCTGCACCTACGTTTTCTCTCCCTTGTACGTATTGTACTTTGAACGAGTACACACTTAGGAGGATCGCCCAACGCATAACTCTTGCGTTAAATTCCTTATTGGATTCTAGGAACGCCAATGGAGCATTGTCACTTTGTACTATGAATGGAACTCCATATAAGTATTCGTGGTGTCTCCTGATTCCGTTCACGAGTGCCAGACATTCTCTTTCAACCGTTGAATAGTTCGTCTCTGCTGAGTTCAGTTTCCTGCTACCAAAAGCGACTAAAAACAACAAGTTAGAGTGATCCTATTCCGTTACCACTGGCATCGACCCGTAACACGAAGGGTTTCTTAAGGTCGTGTAACCTTAGAATGGGATATTGGGTCAGCTGTTCCTTCAGAGTGACCTACGCGTTTTCGTACTCTGCAGTCCAGATAACCTTATCGGGTTTCCCTTTTCGCGTGAGGTCAGTAAGTGGCAGGGTAAGACCATTGGAATTTTTAATGAACTTCTGGTAGTATGCGCAGAGTGGGAGAAAAGATCGAGTATCCTTCTTAGTTTTGGGCCTTGTTGCGGCTCGTATTTTCTCGATGTTTTTCTCTACTGGCCACATACAGCCTTGAGAAATAGTATAACATAGGAAGTCAAGCTTTTCAAACCCGATTAAACATTTGCTAGGGCGGGCTGTCAAACCGGTTTCCTTTAGCCTCATGAGAAGCATAGCGACCGTAGCAATATGTTCTTCGCAGTTATCCGTTGCAATAAGTATATCGTCCATGAAATTGTGAATGTTTGGACTTTGCAAAGGTTCCAAAAGCTTTCTCATCATTCTAGTGAAGACTCCTGGTGCGTTATGTAATCCGAAAGGCATAACATTAAAAGTATAATGTCCTTCATTGGTACTAAATGCTAACAGAGGTTTAATTTTCTCCTTGACTGGTATTAGGTAATAACCTTTACTCAGGTCAATCTTGGAGACAATCTTTGCCTTGCTTAGCTTAGTAAACAGTTCAGCGGCGCTTGAGAGTGGTTCAGGCTGAAATTCTGTTACTGTATTGAGTAGTCGGTAGTCAGTACACAGCCGAACTTCCTTATTCGGTTTCTGTAACAGTACTAAGCTTGAGCTATAAGGAGATGTGGACTCGCTAATAATCCCAGCTTGTAGTAGTTTGTCTATTTCTCCACGTAATGTGTCTGCTTTTGCATACGGGATCGGATAAACTCTGGTTCTTACTGGCGTCTCGCTTGTCAGCTTCATATCGAACTCTACGAGATGTGTAAGACCAGGTTTGTCCGTTAAGACTGCTGAATACTGTTTCAATAGTGCCTTCGTCTCTGTTTGTTGCGCTTCCGAGAGGGTGTCGCCGAATTTAACGTCCTCGTATGACTCCGTTGGTTGCAGTGGGTATTCCATACAACTTTCGTCATATCCTTCACCCTCGGTTGCTATAGCGACTGCCAAGAGATGTTCGGGGGAAGGTATCGGTCTTTCCAAGTATTTCTTTAACAGATTTACGTGGTAGACTTTTTCCTTACCTTTTATAGAGATCTTGTAGTTGGTTCTAGAGATCTTTTTAAGGACGGTAAACGGCCCTTGCCATCCGATACGCAGTATGTTGTTTCCGGTATGAAGTAACAACAAAACTTTCTCTCCTGGTTGCAATTCTCTCTCCTTAGCTGCTTTGTTGTATCTGTTAGCGTGCTTTATGCGTGCGCTCTTAAGCTTGGTTGCTGCTAGGTCCCATCCTAGTTGTAGCCGGTCCATTAACTCAGATACATACTTCGAGGCTTAGACAACTGTCTCATCGGCCTTCTGGTCTGTCAGTGACCGTCGTAAGGCTTCCAGCGGGCCCTTAATAGGTCTGCCGAATAAAAGCGTTGCTGGCGGTAGCCCTGTTGAGGCCTGCGGGACTTCCCTGTAGGCGAACAAAGCTGCAGGAATGAAAAGGTTCCAAACTTATGGCTTTTCCTGTCCCAGCTTACGTAACATAATTGTGAGGCTTCCGTTGACACGGTGTACTAACTCATTTCCGGCCGGATGGTATAGGCTGGTGTTGATGTGATGGTCCCTCAAGATCTTGAAGATCTCTTCCATTAACAGGCTACGGAACTGGGATCCATTATCCGTGAAAACTTGTTGAGGAAATCCCAGCCGTGTAAAAATCTGCACCAGGGCTTCTGCGACATGCTTGGAGTCCGTGCATGTTAGCGGTATAGCTTAGGCCTACATGGTGCAGGTGTTGACTAAGGTCAAGATAAACTTGTTCCTTCGTTTAGTCCTTTCATGGGGTCCTATCATGTCGACTGCTACCCGTTCACATGGAGTTCCCACTGTCGGCATTTCTCCCATAGGGACTGGGGATGTCCAATGCTTTGGTAACACACGTTGGCACTTGGTGCAGGATTTCACGTATCTGATGATATCAGTGTTCATTCCTGGCCACCAATAGTGGGTGGATATTCTCTGTATTGTTGCGTTTTGTCCCATGTGTCTGCTAAAGGGAAGAGAGTGCCCCATTTCTAAGATTTGTTCTCGGTACTGCGTCGGTACTATGGGCTGGTTATGTCCCTGTTCGGGGTGACCCGTTCTTCGATACAGCAGTCCTTCCAAAAAAAATTTCTCCGTTGTGTCTGGGATCTTTGGCCATGGGCAGTTTCTTAAAGCAGGGCTCCAAGGTAGGGTCCTCTTGTTGCGCCTGCTTCAATTCCTTAGGTAACATGTTAGGTGCTGGCTCCCGTTTCTTTTGGGTTTGCCCTCTTGTGGTTACTGCTGCCACAATCAACTCTTTCGGTCTCCCTAAATACACATATCTACAGCCGAGTATGACGTTGTAGATAGGATTCTCTATTACTGCCGCCGTTATAACACCACGGCGGATGTAATCCGAGTTTATCTCCACAAGGGCGACAGGGAGTGTTACGGGTACATCTCCTGTAAAAACTCCACATATGTCGACGGTTTCTTCCATGTCTTGACCTGGTTTAACTAAATGCCTCGCGACTATACTGTCGAAGCTTAATCCGCTGTCAAATTAACACTCCGTGGAATTTTCGTTCAATGTAACAATACCTCGCGTAGAAGGCCTCTCACCCTCAGGTTGAGAATCCCCGACCATACTATTTTGCTTTGAGGCTGTTTGCAAACACGCAACCCACTTCATGCTGGTTTGATTATCCCGATCAGATTTACCTTGCGAAGGTGTTTTCCCTTTGTCAAATCCCTTCTTGCCTTGCCATGCGGGTCGCTTCGGGTCATCACGGGTATCGGTGGGGTATTTGGGTTTATAGAATTTCGATCTATTTTGGGGAGGGTGTTGGGGTACAGTTTCTCTAGGGTTATGGTTAGAAAATGACTGGGGAGAATGCTCTAGATTATTGTTCCGAGAAGGCACATCTGTAGGTTTAAGTTTAGAGCCCTGGAGCTCGGCGAGTGCCTCTGCATATCGCTCTGATTTACTCAAAATATCTTCAAGTTTCACAGCTACATGTTCAGCAAGAAATCTACGGGTTTCAATTGACAAAGTGATTTTGATTTGTTTGGTTAGAATAAGTTCTACTAAACCTTCAAATGTGCAAGGAAGTTATGAAAGCTCCAAACACTTCGTCAAATATCACTTTAGATGAGAAGAGAAAAAACTTCCGAGCGTTTATCTCAAAGCGTTCAAGTAAAACTTTCTTAAGCATGTCGTAGTTGTCTTGATTGCTGCTTCCCAGATTTACGTACACATCATACGCAGCGCCTTTGAGGGCCTGGGATAGCTTCACGCACCATCTCCAACTATCCAAACCGTACAACGTTGCCATTCTCTCAAATTTTTCTAGGTAGCTATCAATCTTTTCGTTGGGGCTTCGGAAGGGTTCTAGGGCAAAGGACATAACAGCTAATTGGGAAGACTGGCTATTGGAGTGGTCAGCTGAGGGTGACTGAGGTGAGGAAGACTCCCCATTGCTGGAGCTAGACGCTGCACCACGACTTTCGACCTCTAAAGTCTTAAGAGACAATTTATGCTGACGTCATTTGTCGTTCTCTCTCTCCTCGTGTTGTCTCTCCTTCTCTCGTTCCTTCTCCCTGCGAGTTTCCATTTCCGCCTCAATTTTTCTCAGTTTCAATTGCCGTTCTTCTCTTCTTTCTCCCATTGTTCTTTTTCTTTCTCTCTAGCTTCTTTTTCTTTCTCTCTAGCTTCTGCTTCTTTCTTCTCTGCCTCATATTTGGCTAGTTCGTCGTTCACAAAAGCTAGCATCTTGTCTCATTGTAATCCTATTTCTTTTGCTTCATCTCTTAGCATCGCTCTAAGCTTTGCTCGCTCAGCCATGGCAGATATACCTGACTGCGAAGTACCCGAGAAAGAAAGAAGAAAAGGATACACTGCTCCCTAACCAATTAAGAGAATACAAAAATTGTTTTTTTAATCCTGTTTCCCTGTTTCTCTGTTGTCTAATCTATCGCTGCTGTTATCTGGCAAAAAGGCTCGTAACCCAGTCGACTTAATCCATAGGGATGGTAGATTAGGTTAAAAAACTTAAAATCTACTATTACAAAATGTGAAAAACTTTTTTTTGTTAATTAAGAAGAAATAATTTCCCTTATAGTTTTTTTTCCACCAAACTCACTCACACCTGGAGTCAGTTTCGAGCTATAGGAAGGCGATTAACTTGGCAACTGCCCAATGCATTTCCTTCGCGGGGCTCACGCTCAACTGCTCCACTAAAAATCTGATTGATATACGAGGGGCGTTCAGAAAGTAATGCACCACATCGTTTTTCTCAGGAGCTGTTTATTCAAAAAGCATGAAATTTATACACAATATACATGGATATATCATGTAAACATCGGTATTATTCAACATAATCCCCATCAACTTGTACGACTTTATGACAGCGCGAAACAAATGCATGTATTCTTAGCCCGTACCAGATTTTGTCTTGATCATGAAGCCATTTCTTCGCTGCATGAATCACTCCTTCATCATATTCAAACCTTGTCCCACGGAGTGCATCTTTAAGTGGACCAAATAGATGAAAATCAGAGGGTGCCAAATCTGGACTATAGGGTGGATGGGATAGTACAGTCCAACCCAATTTGGTGATTGCTTCCCGTGTTGCCAGACTTGTGTGAGGTCGCGCATTGTCGTGAAGGAGAACAGGTCTGCTGGATTCTTGTGCGGCCGAACTCTGCGAAAACGTTGATTGAGTTGTTTCAATGTCTTAATGTAAGCTTGCGAATTGATTGTCTCTCCTCTTGGCTTAACGTCCACAAGAATCACACCTTCAATGTCCCAAAAGGCAGTGATCATGACCTTTCCAGCTGAAGGAATTGTCTTGAATTTCTTTATTCTTGGTGATTGCGGATTATGCCACTCCATTGACTGTCTTTTTGTCTCAGGTTCAAAATGATGTGCCCAGGTTTCGTCACCTGTAACGATCTTAGCCATAAAGTTCTCTCCATCAGCACTGAAACGCTCCAACAATTCAGAAGAAATTGCTTTCCTTTGCAATCGGTGGTCATTTGTGAGACTTCGAGGAACCCATTGATAAAAGCCGGAAAATGCCACCACTCGATAATGTCTGGATGCGGGTGTTATGTTTAGAGTCGTGTACTGGTCATCACGAAGCAGGTCTTCTTTAGATAACTTCTGCACCATTAAATCAACCTGTCATGTTGACATTGAGTTGGAGTGTCAAGTAACGCGAATGGTGTACTGGTTCGGTGTAATAGACCACTTGATAATATTTCTCACACACTCTCATGCAAGGCAATGACGACTTGAACTGCAGCGGGCATTTCACACCGTTTAATAGGGACGCACACATCAGGACAGCACGGAACATAGTCATAGGAACATGTTGACGTATACATCACTAGGCATTTGAACAGTAGATCATATTTCATGCAGCATTCAAATATGATGGAAGATATAAGGAATCATTCAATGTTCTGGCAGCCTAGGGCCACATCCCCTAACTGACTGAACGCATCAGTGGGTGTGGGTGTGTAAACATACAACGAGTTCACTGGCCGAACCTTTTCCTTGGCTAAGTTCTCCAGCGACATATAGCAAATATTTATGTAATAAAGTTAAACCACGATAGGGGTTTTCATATTAGTGAGATCTCCATATCACTGTCCGATAATAAGTTTAATAGACTGTTCTCTTGACAGCGATCCGTAACGATGACAAGAAAACAACATGGCTGCCTTCCTGAGTTGTGCTCACTCACCCAGCAGAAGGATAATGATAAGCCAAAGTTAATTCACAATTTGAATATCAATAATTTCCTAGAGTTTCCCTACAGTTCCAGATTACTAAGGTTGTTACATGTAGACATCAGCTCTGTTGGGAAACCTGTCATCTTCAATGGTATATCAACGACCAACGATGTTCGAAACACGATCCATCTAGGCCTAACCACATAGAGATCATCAAAAAGAAGGGTCTGGTATTACCTGGAGTCCGAATTAATAACAAAGTGCATGAGGAAAATCTCTGGCAATAGACTCTTGCAGAGATTCCAATTCCTCCTGAAAAAACATGCACAAATCACTTTTCAACCTTGAAAAGGACCAGCCCAAGAAAAACACAGTCAGCCATATCAGGCGGCATTATCGAGACTCACTACGCATGCCTCGAAAAACGAATACCTGCCCCAGTATTTGGCACAAAGAATATAGTCCGACCTAAACATACAAAGATATACAATATAATACTGAATCTTCTTGTACTAGACAAGTAATACATATAAATTCAGGCCATAAACATATTGAACAAGATCAATCTATTTTCTGGCCCTAACAAATGAGAAATTACATAAATTCGGTATTCATCCGCGAAATCAATATTCAAGGGGAGATCATCCACATAATCAAAAGTATAAATTAAATCATGGGTGATCTAACTTTGACTGTAACAAAAGTAATCTCTTTTTCATATCAATTAGTTATGTCGTAATCTGTGCGTCAAAAATATGTGCGCAACACCCATCTTGCGTAAACCTTAGAAAATCCGAGAGTTTTTATAACTGCATTTGCACAACCAATGCTGACTGACAGCTGTAAGGCCAATTGTTGAGTAGTGATTCGCCTATCAGTAAGAATAATGCTCTAAGCGCATTTCAACATTTCTGCGTTGGTGGCTGTGGCAGGAGGTCCAAAGCGCGGCCGATCAAGCAGCTCCGTATCTCCACTTCCTGATTCTTTGATTCTCTGAACCCAGCGACTGACTGTACTCCTGTCGACTGCAAAACTTCCATACACATCACATAGACGCTTGTGAATGTTCACAACAGTTTCCTTCTCTGCAACGAGAAATTCTATCACAATTCTCGCTGCTTATAACGCAAGTTGCTAACACGCTCCATTTCAACGGTTTAGGGCAGCCGTATTATTTGGCCGGCTGCGGTGCAATTTAGTGCACACAATTGGCAAATGCCATATTTAAAGTGTGCAAAATTTCATTTTTCTATCTTCATTATTAGCTGAGAAAAACGATCTGGTGCATTACTTTTTTGAACGCCCCTCGTACAATCACGTCCCAGCGGTATTTTGTACAAAAACTATTAAATATCATTACCACCAACAAAAACCACAATGAAGAAGAAGAAGAAAAAGAAGAAGAAGAAGAAGATGAAGATGAAGAAGAAGATGAAGATGAAGAAGAAGATGAAGATGAAGAAGAAGATGAAGACAAAAACGAAGAAGAAGAACAAGAAGAAGATGAAGAAAAAGAAGAAAATGAAGAAGATGATGAAGAAGATGATGAAGAAGAAGAAGAAAAAGAAGAAGGTGAAGAAGAAGAAGAAGAAGAAGAAGAAGAAGAAGAAGAAGAAGAAGAAGAAGAAGAAGAAGAAGAAGAAAAAGAAGAAGGAGAAGAAGAAAAACAAAACAAAAAGAAGAAGATGAAGAAGAAAAAGAAGAAGAGGAAGAAAAAGAAAAAGAAGAAAAAGAAAAAAGAAGATGATGAAGAAGAAGAAGAAAAAGAAGAAAATGAAGAAGAAGAAAAAAAAGAAGAAGAAGAAGAAGAAAAAAAAGTAAGAAGAAGAAGATGAAGAAGAAGAAAAAGAAGAAGAAGATGAAGAAAAAAAAGAAGAAGAAGAAGATGATGAAGAAGAAGAAGAAAAAAAAGAAGAAGATGAAGAAGAAAAAGAAAAAAAAAGAAGAAGAAGATGAAGAAGAAGAAGAAAAAGAAGAAGAAGATGGTGAAGAAGAAGAAGAAGAAGAAGAAAAAAAGAAGATGAAAAAGAAGAAGAAGAAGAAGATGATGAAGAAGAAGAAGATGAAGAAGAAAAAGATGATGAATAAGAAATAGAAAAAGAAGAAGAAGATGAAGAAGAAAAAGAAAAGATGAAAATTTTTAGAAAAACTTTAAAAAAAATAAAGAAAAGATAAAACTGAAAACACAAACAAGATGAAAAAGAAAAAAGATTGACAACTAAAAGAAAAACAAGAGGAACGAACGAACGGACGAACGAACATGTGTGTTTTGTCCAAGGTTAAAAAAATAAAATTGGCATTAAGCCTTTTGCATTTCTTACCCTGTGCGATGTAGTTCTGAAGGTCTCTAAAGACAGAAAGAATTAATTGAACTACTGCACCTTAAGAAATGTCACACAAGGCGACTTATACGAGGTTGAGCATGGTGCTGGCAACCTCATGGTGTTAAACAAATTGTCACAGAAACCATCACTACGAATGCTTGGTGCAGACTTCCTGCAAAGGGACCAGATATAGAGGCGGCTGCAAGCTCAGTAAGAAGCGCCAAAAGAAACATGATAATGATGATACTAGGAAATAACCGTTGTGATGTTAAACACATATTCAGATACAGGTTATGGCGTGCCGTGAGAGTATGTATTCAAAAAGTTGGTGAAAGAACAAAACAATAAGATGGCAATGGATTAACAAAGAAATAAAGCTTAACTTTCTTAAGTGGTATAGTTATAAAGCCTAAGGCAGTCTAATTGCAGATACTGCCGTCGGGGAGGGAAATGTTAGAGACTTCACTATACTAGGTCCAGCTTTGAGAGATGGGGCGACCAGTTTCCTTCCTCGTTGCCTTTGCCTTCCTTAAGAGCACAGTCAGGTAAACATTTACAGCTAAGTTGACCTGAGCGTGACACCACTGTGTTTCAAAACCTGTACCTTTGCTGCGAGTGGCCAGCGCTCTAACAACTCTGCCAATCAGACTCTCCAGTTTTCCTAGCTGTAAATGGGCACCTTACTCTGCTCTTGAGGTAGAACAGTCATAGATAGCGAGTAAGGGAACTAGTCACCACAAATAATATTTCTCAGAACTCCTTGATGGTGAGCAAGGTCAAGCATCAGAAATGATAACCACTAGCACAGAAGAGGAAACCAATGGTGGTGGAGATGACATAAAGATGGAAGAACTGAAAGCAGCACTGGAGAAAATCAAGATGGGCAAAGCAGCAGGGCATGATGGTATAACACCAGAAATGGTTAAGTACATGGGAGCAGCAGGCGACCTAATACTCCTAAGGGTCCTACAGGCAGCTTGGTGCAACAAGACCATACCAAAGGATTGAGAGATTGCCATAATAACACCGATTTTCAAAAAGGGTGACAACCGACAATTTGGAAACCATAGAGGCATATCCCTTCTCAGTGTCACTGGTAAAATCTACTCTAGAATCCTTGAGCAGATACTCAGAAGCCTAGCTGAGCCACAAATGGATGAGGTAAAGTGTGCTTCTGAGCAAACCGAAGTACTCAACACCTAATCTTCACACTCAGGCAGCTGAGTGAAAAGGCCCTTGAGTATAAGAGTGAGATCCATCTTTGTTTCTTAGATCTGGAAAAGGTGTTTGACAAGGTCCCTGGAGAAAACTTCAAGGAAGAACATTCCAGCACCTCTAATTCATGCTATTCAGACCTTCTACAGGTCTTGCAGAAATTATCTGAGGAGGGCAAACCGTAAGTCAGAAGAGTTCAGGACCACCACTGGTGTAAGAAAAGGGGATATCCTGTCACCTTATCTTTTCAAACTCCTCATGGACGATGTCACCAAGGCATGTAAGGAGAGAACAAGAAAGTGGGGTACTGGAAGATAAGACAGGTATGTATTTCAGAGCTGGCATTTGCTGATGATGTTGCCCTGATTGCTAAATCAGAGGCACATCTCCAATCCAACCTGCAAGTCTGGAAGGAAGAGCTGGAGAGGGATGGTCATAAGCAGCTCTAAAACAAAATCCATGGTGATATCACGAGAAGAAAGAAAACATCAGATTAAGTTGGGAGAACAGGTCCTGGAGCAGGTCGACCACTTTAAATACATCGGAACTGTCATAGATCGGAAGGGAGACATCAAAGAAAAGTTGGCTACCCGAAGAGCAGCAGCTGGGAGACTTTTTCAGGCCACAAATTGAGGATTCCTCAGCAAGAGAAGTTAGTAAGAAGACGAAGATGGCTGTATACCGCTCCACCTATGTCCCAGTCTTGACCTATGGATGTGAGTCATGGGCAATGGCTACAACCCACAAAAGCCAGATCCAAACCTCAGAAATGAGGTATCTGAGGAAGGTGATTGAAGTAACAAGAAGAGACATGATCCGCAACCAGACGATACGTCAAGGCCTAAAAACCTAACCCCTGCAGACCCAAGTAGAACAGTCCCAACTAAGATGGTTTGGCCATGTCTGCAGAATGGGAGAAGATCGGCTACCACGACAAGCATGGCAAACAAGGAGCCAGGGATCCAGACCCACAGGACGACCCAAAGTCCACTGGGAGGACAACATTAGACTAGAATGGAACCAGGCCAGGAGGAAGACAGCCGATAGAATAGTATGGCACTCTCTCTTCCAACCTCTGCACCTCACGGTAGAAGAGGAAAAACTAAGTAAGTAAGTGGTAAAGACAGGACGTAAGAGAACTAGTCACCCCCCACTTCTAGAAGCTGGACCTAGTATAGTAAAGTCTCTAACACTTGTCATTCCCAACGGCAGTAGATGATAAGGGACTTACTATACCTTTACCCTTATAGCTATGAGACTTCACTAATATAGGTAAAGTATTTCAGGACAAAATACATGAATAGTTGAGTGAACTGTATTTAGGTTATCTCACAGGTCAACAAGATCTGGGACAGGGTTTCTGAACTTTTTTTGTGCGATGGACCCCACTGAATGCCCGGTGATGGCTACGGCTACGGACCCCTTATCAGAAAAGAAATGCGCATAAGCACATAATTACATTTTTTTAAACAAATAAACAATACATATAGACACAGGCGAGGCACGTCCCGTTCAGTCTAGTCGGTTATATTATGACGCATGTCCAAACATTAAAAAAAAACCTTAGGTTTGATAACATGGTATAACCATGACGCCACTTTCCCATATCGGCAACTAGACATATTATCTAGACACGGAGGCACCATATATTCTAATTACAGTATAACCAATCAGAAGTTGAACGGCTAATTTTACACCATAAATGTTTGGTTTGGTTTGGTTCTTAAGGACTATCATCATTGCACACGGACAACGCCATCAGTGCTCCGATCTCCTCCCTTAGATCCCACAAGGAGGATCTCAGCACAGTGCACGAACTCCGTAGCACCGGCGAGAATCCCAAGGTGTGTATATAATGTATAGGAATCACACATTCTATAAATATTTTTTGTTGTGGGTAGGTTTCCTCATTTTTAAATTTTGCCAGGGCAGCGGCCTGATAAGCCTACTTTTTACGATTTCCAACTGCCGTGGGATCTTTAATGTGCGCAACTTGCACACGGGACCTCCTATTTATTCGCCCTTGTCCGAGAAGGCTAGGCATCCGATCTCACTACCCATGAGACCAGGGGGGAGTATGACGTAATTAGGACCACTGGTTCTGAAAAAAACATTTCAATACATTATAATCCCTCAACTGGGATTTGAACCCGCTACCTCTTGAATACGAGGCGGACGCCATACCTCTGAGCCACTCCGACCCCCTGCACCATAAATGTAAAAAATAAAACAAATTTTAAAAATGTCAAATTACATTAAAAATATTACGTTGTGTACACGGACATTTATAAAACGTGTTGATGGCCTTACAAGGCAGTTCCTTGTCTGGTGTCCCAACGGTAAGAGAGGCATAAGGTGACCAAAAAACAAAAACACACACACACACACACACATACATAGAGAAGAGAGCTGGAGATATAAATATATATGAAAAAGACGACATGGAAAGAACTTGAGCTGATGGCAGGCGACATGAGAACTTCACATATGTTTGTTGAATGCCTATGCTCCTTGGGGAGCTAAAAGTTATTGATTGATTGACACGGACCCTCTAAAGTCCATTTCCAGACCTTCAACCACCGGCACAGAAACCTTGATCTATTAGCGTGGCACCACGAAAAGGAAAACGGACAAGGGAGAAGAAAAAAAAAATTAATATTAACGTGTGATAAAGGATTACATGAGAAGATATAAAAATTTAGATAATAACACAATATGGATGAGAAAAAATAATAAGGGGTCTGAAATGGATCATGTAGGAACGCATGCCGATTTCCTCCAAATGTCTATCGATCCGGGGAAAAATGACGTCGCTCACGTCGTTAAAGAATTAAGTTTAGAGCTAGGATTCCTAAACCTAACCCTTACCCCTTTTATTACTGCGCCTCTGAATTCCTATTTATGTCGAATCGATGTGGGCGACTTAATTTTTCGCCGAATCAATAGAAATGTTTCGGTAATCGGACACGTGTCCCACTGTTTTTCATTGGAACCGAATAAGTCACTGGAAGAAAATAGAAAGAAGAAGAAAAAGAAGAAATGAGTATGGTAACGGTACACTTTATTTTAACGACTTACCTTGAAGGTTAAATAAACCGCAGATATGGAATGCTTGAAATCAACACACACCAAAGGATCCGAAGCAATTCACAATAAATCAGAAATGACTGTCAGCAAATGTTGTGTGTGTTCTCCGGATTGTCATACGCAATCAATAGCAACACAGATATGTCTACGGTATGTTAAAGTTTGCAATACACTTGAGAAACACTGCAACTCCATCAAGCGGTTGACGATTAGTCAGTTATACGCTAATAAATACAAGTGAGCTTCGGTACGTTTGGCAGCCAGGTAGATTTCCCGAAACAACGAGGGAAACCGGTGGATACAGGAACCGACTTGCTCACACCTAGTTCTAGAGTGGCAGATTTAGAGCGGGTAACACTAATATCAGGTGAGGAACGGGAAGTGTGCCAGAAAACTTTGGAGAAAGTTTGATGAGCGAAAGAAAGAGCCAGTTTCCAGCACACCTTGTTACAAAGACATTACTTTAGATTAAAATAATAATAAGTTATTTGTAAACATTGCCGATTGTCGTGAGAGGTTAAATAATTTATGAAGAATATAGACAATAAGGTGTATCAGGTGGTACAAGGATAGTTGCCAGAGAAGAGTCTGGTCTTATAAGAAATACCCCATTCTCAGAAAAGAGCAATGGTGTATAGAGTTCATAGGTTTAAAGTCAGGCTGTAAAGAATTACTGGCCGAGATAGTAATATCACTGACAAACAACATTTTTCTTTCTTATATAAGAATAAGTGTTCTTAGGTCAGTTTCTTGCGCTGATTTCAAATCTGAAATCCGTTTATCTCTATCACACCGGGTTCTTAAGATATTTGTGAATAAATATATTTTTGGGAAACCGTTATTTGCTCCGTTTCATTTTTACTATATAACTTATTAAAAATTAATAAAATGCAAAATAATTCTACTTTTTATACTGCTAAAAGATGCATGACATATGTTACGCTATTTTTCAAATAGTTACTGTATTTTGAAATAATTCTGAGCGAAATATGGCTTCTAGAAGTTGTAGAAATTCGGCTGATCTGTTCTGTTACGTGTGCGGATATTTTACCGATCGTGTTCACCAGGAAAAATTTACACCATTACTAAAGAAAGCATATGACCTTTATTTTGATTTGAAAGTTGATGATGCAAATAAATCTTGGAAGCCAAATGCAGTTTGTTCGACTTGTGCAAATACATTGGCAGGTTGGTTACGAAAATCGCCGAAGCATAAGTCGATGCCTTTTGGCGTGCCAGTAATATGGCGTGAACCGACAAATCACGCTACTGATTGTTACTTTTGCTTGACAAATATCCATGGTTTCACTTTAAAAACTAGAAAGTCTGTGGTTTATCCAAATATTGAATCGGTTTCGAAACCAGTGCCTCATGATCCAATCACGTGTCCGATCCCAGTTCCACCAGAACAATATCCGTTGGACGTGAATGAACCATCAGAAAGTGATAGTTTACCTGCTTTAGAAACTAATTCTGACTCGGATTATATACCGGTGAATGATGGTGTTCACTTAATTAACCATTCAGAACTTTCAGATCTAATACGTGATCTCGCTCTTACCAAAGGACAAGCGGAATTATTCGGTTCGCGACTCAAAGAATGGAATCTTTTAGTGCCCAATACTCCGATATCTAAATTTCGTCATAGAATCAGAGAACTTGTTCAATACTTTGAGATGGATGATGACATTTGCTATTGCAAAGATGTAAACGGTCTAATGATGCACCTCGGTCATGAGCACATAGTCAACGAATGGCGACTTTTCATCGACTCTTCCAAGACTAGTCTAAAAGCCGTGTTATTGCATAATGGAAATTTATTTTCATCAATTCCAGTCGCCTACTCTGTTCATATGAAAGAAACTTATGACAATATGGCTAAACTTTTGGCAAAAATAAAGTACAATGACTACCAATGGCGGATTTGTGGAGACCTAAAGGTCATTGCAATTCTCACGGGCATGCAGACTGGGTATACTAAATTTTGTTGCTTCCTATGTGAATGGGACAGCCGCAACAGACAAGAACATTATGCAAGAACGGTGTGGCCTTTCAGGGATCGTATGCAGCTCGGGCATAAAAATGTAATACACGAGCCATTAGTTAACAAAGACAGCATCATTTTACCACCGTTACATATAAAGTTGGGGCTCATGAAGAATTTCGTAAAAGCGTTAGATAAAACGAGCAAAGCTTTCACTTATCTTCGAGAAAAGTTTCCGCAAGTTAGCGATGCAAAGATAAAGGAAGGTATCTTTGTCAGACCTCAGATTAGGAAAGTTATTACAGACAAACAATTCGAGAACTTGTTACATGGTAGTGAACTTCGCGCATGGATGGCATTCAAATCGATCGTCGATAACTTTCTGGGAAATCACAAATCTGTCGACTATGTGTATATTGTTATGCAGTGCATAGATGCATTCAGAATTATGGGCTGTAACATGTTCCTCAAAATCCATTTGCTCGATTTGCATCTTGACTTTTTCCCTGACAACCTTGGCGAAGTCAGCGATGAACATGGAGAACGATTCCATCAAGATATCGCCGTAATGGAGTCACGTTATCAAGGACGGTGGAGTGTGACCATGCTTGCCGATTATTGTTGGATGCTTCATCGTGATGTACCACATGCCATTCACCGACAAAAGTCGACTACAAAGAAATTCAAGCTTACATAACTGTTATACTTCTTGTACGAATGATGTTGTAATACTGTATGCGTTGTTAAAAAAACTTCAATTGCGTATTTCTAGAGATCCCGACCTGATAGAGAAAAACGGTTTGCAGATTTAAAAACAGCGCATTAAAATTGACCAGAAAAGCATAGAAATGTTAGAGAAAGAAAAAAAAAATTTTTTTTGTTAGCCAGTGTATTCAGTACCAGTATTCTATGGCGCCTCTGTCGGAATTATACCTATGGGCTGTTATGGTATCTAGGGGAATTAATTAAATTCAAAGTAAAATGAATTCAAAGCTGACATAAAGTAATCAAAACAGTGCACTACAATTTCTTAATTTTATTTATGTATATTCATCTGTTTTGTTTTGTTTGTGTAAACACAAACCCTAAAAATAAAAACACACTGATGATGTTGCATGTATGTACACCAAATAAAAGTCAATCACTACAAATAAAGTCTTTTCCTAGGTGCTAAGGCTCCCTTGTTATGAAAATAGTCTTAGTTCAACTAATCACTCTGGAACCACTGTTAATGATAGTTCTTGAATCTAGCTTCAGTATTTGGATGGTAGATATTGAAAACTGTCACAATGGCTTTCAATGTTACTGAGTTCACTTGAATTCAAAATATTTCTATGTTATGTAGCTTTTGAAAACTGTCACTCTTGACTAAAGTCTATATTGTTTGGTAGATATTGAAAACTGTCACAATGACTTCAATGTTACTGAGATCACTTGAATTCACAATATTTCTATGTTATGTAGCTTTTGAAAACTGTCACTCTGACTAAAGTCTATCTTGTTACCAGACTAATTTAAGCATCACTGTTTTCATCACTACAAATTTAAACCGGGTGTGGTACGCCAATGCTCTGCGAGTCAGTCTTGTCTAATGGGACTTAACTTCTTCGCTTCCGCCTTTTAACTTGAAGCAGGAATGTAAGGTGGAGAAGCCCAACACTGAGGGTCCCCACTCTTCAAACTGATGTAGGTACGGGGTGCTTGTTCCAATCATACACCGCTAGGTAAAACACCAATATTCGTCTCTGCTAACAAGATGAGTGACAGGATACCTCTGACCTGAAATGTAATAGGTCCTACATAGCATCTGGCTCTAAAATCCTCATACCCAGATCGTAGATTAGTGAGGCAGTTAAGAATAAGTGATGGTAACTCAGGAAAGGTAGACTCAGTCAGTGACAATTAGGTTTATGCAATAATATAACACAACATTACAACCCACACACTTTCCTAATATTTCCATGAATGACATCACTAAAACTGCATAGGCCTTATGGTGAGTGTTGAGTGTATACTCAAACAATACATTAAATTACAACCTTTCCTCTTATACTTATTCCTGATAGTATTGTCCAGTCCAGCAATTAAAAAAAAAACTTTAAAAGCTTCTGAAACTAACAGCCCTCATTCCGTCCGGCCTTTGCTTTAATGTCGAACCTAATTTATACAGCACAAAACAGCTTTCCTTCTACGAATCACACAAATAGATTTACACACAAAATCACTTCCATTAACCACTAGTAATTAATATTATACATATTATGACTTAATTCTCTTACCCACAATCTCAGATTCAACAGGCTTTTAATAAACCCATGCAGTCTGCTTCACTGGCAAATGGCAAAGGAGCTCTGTGGTAGAATCTGACATCTGTCCTCTGACGAATTTGTTTATGGCGGTTCAAGAGAAATATTCCAGATTTGCTTCCCTTTTTATTACAGGTAGCGGGCGAACAGAAGACAAGCGATTCCATTGGCTGCCCGGGTCAGCTTAGTTTACCAAAATTTCTGTAAAGTTGACCCTTTCTCCCAGATCTGTAAATCTTACAAAACTTCGATAATTTATTATTCCTGTGTTTCCCAACCGATTCCTTTCATCCAGATCTTGTTTAAACCAGCCGATTAGGCGCTACCATTTTAACAAGCTATCCGTTTTTTGCCTCCCTTGTAGCGTTTGCAATCGCAGTCGAAACCGGGGAAAACAGCCTCCGCTCTAAGTTATTACTGCATGTAATCACTCATAACTCCTGTGTCCATGCTTCTACAACTTAAATCCATGTATCTAATGAAAGCTTATGATTTCTGTTGTCTTACTGTGTTCACTGTTCCGAGGGACATACCCTATCCTTTGGCCTGAAGTCACAAATACACATTCACGTTTGCACAAATTTCATCTAGCTATCCTGCAGCCTAAGGTTCCTGCGACGGGTTTTCAGCTCGTGCAGTAATTGGTCGAAACATTTGTTGACATACCGATATAGGTAGGTAAGCTCTCGTTAATTGCCATTAGATATTGGTTTAGTACTACGCTACACCGATAGAGGATCGGAAGTTTTCATTCAATATGTGGGAGACGTGACCTTTTACATGACGCATATTATTTCAGGCGGAAAATAATGTTGAAATTACCCCACTAAGCACGCATGTTTGAAACGATTGGCGCTCTACTAGCGCCGTAACAAACACATGCGGGGGGAAGAATGGATATATAACCTGACCTTTTTGCAGTTTTAAGACACTGTGAGAATCGGCTGCCAAGACGAAACCAGACTGCCAGAAGTTAGAATTCAGAATCCCATTTATCATACTGGACTTTGTGGAACATCTTGAAGGACTTAAAGAGCCCAGGAAACCATTTTAATAAGGAACCGGAATCTAAGGAAACCGAAACACGGAGTCATAGTGTTAGCTTAGTGCTAACATAAGGACACCCACGACACGTGAAAAAAGGCATCTGCCAATGCCTTAAACTTTATTCATCTGAGCAAACAGTCTGTGAGCCAAGATTGGCATAAGTTGTGCATTTTACATTCTATACTTTTCAGTACTAACATGTGAACTAATATGTATTTATAAATAAATATGGCAAGGTGAATATTAATATGTGACAATTGCTAGTGGATGTCCAAGTCATGTGAGGCTGGCAACCTCAGTATAGAATGATGGTTTCATGAACCACCACTGCAAGGGCTAGTGACTGCTTTATTACTAGTTTCTTAAAGAGAACTAAAAAGCATAGGTATTCCCAAGTTCCATTTGGAGCAGAGAGGGAAAGATTAAAGAAATGATGAACATTCTAATTATAATATTTCATTTTCAAACCAGTGTAAATGTCTATTTAAACATATGCACTTTAAAATTAATTAAAGTTTCAAAGCTTTTCAATCAGTGTAGATGCAAATGAAAACATATTCAATCTAAATTGTGAACACATTCCAATCAGTGTAGATGTTAGTGTAAACATATTCTATCTATAACCTTTTCATTTGAATGTAAAGTAAATATAAAGCTTTTCAATTTAAATGTAAAGAAAGTTTCCTCTCGAGGAATTAAGTTTAATTCTCATCGAGGGTAAAGTCTGAGGTAGATGAGATGGTGGAATAGGAGAAAGGGACCCATAACTATGAATCAGAAAACGCAATACTCAGTGGAGAGTTTTGTTTCTATTCTTTTTCCATAGTTGTTGTTGGTACCAGATGAGGGTACTATCTCTGGAAGAAGAAGGGAAAAGTGGCCTGAGCGTTAAGACGAGGGACCAACTTCGTAGACACTCCCTGACACTTCTGGGAACGTGCTGCGCCCTACAAACTTGACCAGCGACGAGCGCGATCAGTCTACCAAGAACCAAACCATCAGAACGAGCAGAACCGTTACTGACAGCTAAGCAACACATAAAAGCTGCCAAGTGACCTCCTGTATAAACTTTCATTCCATCACAACAGTGATAACATTATGTTAAATCATTATTCAAATTTTCTAAAACCTTGTTAAAACCTTCTTCCTTCATAACCCTTCACTCCCAAAGGAGCATAGGCTTTCAACAAACACCTGCCAAGTCCTCCTGTCACGTGCCAACATCTCAAGTTCTTTCCACGTTCTCCTCATGATTTTCACTTCTGTTTCCAGCTCTCTTCTCCACGTGCTTCTTGGTCTACCTCTGCCTCTCTTGCCATGGGGATTCCAGAACAAGGACTGCCTTGTAATGCTATCATCAGGTTTCCTCAGTGTGTGTCCTATCCATCGCCATCGTCTTCTTTTCATCTCTTGTTCCACTGGCACTTGTCTAGTTCTTGTCATCAGTTCCACGTTGGTAACCTTGTCATACCATTTTAATCCCTCTATTCTACGCAAGCACCCATTTATAAAAGTCTGTAGCTTATTGGTTGTTGTCGTTGTTGTTCTCCATGTCTCAGAGCCATACAATAGGACTGACTTCACATTTGAGTTGAAGATTCTTATTTTCGTGTTGAATCCGATTTCTCTTGATCTCAATATATTTCCCAATGCAATGAAAGCTCCTCTTTCTTTTTGTATTCTTATTTTGATATCATTGTCTGCCGCTCCAAATTTGTCTATATTGCTGACAAGATATGTGTACGATTCTACATCTTGTATTGGAGTTTCTTCAAGTTCAACCCTGTTATCATTACCTGCAATTATTCTCATTATTTTTGTCTTTTCCCTGTGTATTTTCAGACCCAATTGCTGTGACCTCTCATCGAGTGTTTTCAGTTTGTCCTGCATCTGATTACGGTTATGGGACAGAATAGCCAAGTCATCAGCAAAATCCAGATCATCCAACTTGTCGTAGAATTTATGATAGGTAAATTAAGACTTAGATTGGTCCCTTCTGAATAGAACTAGAACATGAGGTGACTCAGTGAGAGAAGATATAAGAAAATAGTTTTCACGAGTGAGATGGTAGAAACTAATAGAGGCTGTCCCTGAAATCGAGAATCTTCTCTCTTTCAGCCTATCTTCTACAACAGATTTAGAGGAGTCAGACAGTCTATTATGATATATATTAATATATGTATATATACCACTCACATACACACATACACACACGTGACGACAGTTAGACACACATACGTGAAACTGTAACAATGGAATATAGGTATTTGGGACAAGCTGACTAACACACTGGTATACGTTTATGTAAATGTTATTAACATAAAGAAAATTGAGTGATCGTAGAAGGAAGTGTTTTGTGTGTATAAAATTATGTTCGACATGTCCACACAACAAATAAGTTTGCTTATCAAGCACATATAATTACACATAGGTTAATGAATTACTGAAAGAATAATAGACCCATAGGTATAATCTTTTCCCCCGATGTTTAGCCCACGATCCTGTTAGAAGAAAAGTGATAGCTCCAAAGAGTCACGGATTCATACGCTATAGTCTAAGATTTCCCTCTAAGGTTAAGAACAGAGTTGTTACATTAATCTATTCTACGAGGGAAATATCATTAGTAACAACTTGCATAAGACATTTCAAAAGTGGGTGCATAAATACAACAAATTAAAAGAATCACTCGTTCCGCTTTCACACGGTTCATTCAGCAGGGGCCCCAGTCATACGTTCTTACCTACAATCTGGCTGGCGTTCGCCGTCTGGCGCAAACTTCAGGACACACACACCGTAACGTAAATCTGTATTTCGTTTGGTAAAAGTGAAACCCAGCTCTGCAGATCAGGTTTCATCCAATTTTCCGGGGAGCTTTCACTTTAACTATTATTTTCAGATTACTGTTCGTGTCCCTTGAATCAGTTCAGGTAAGAAATATTAAACTGGCTCACAGTGTCAGAACTCGAGATTTCCAGTACTTAGGAAATGCCAGGTTGGTAACTTCTCTCAATATATATATGTTCTTGGTCACACCACAATTAGTCAAAATGTCGGAAAACTGTTATAGTTTGTAATATAGTTCGCCACAGGGCTGCATGTACTAGAGATTTTTCTTAGGAAGAATTTAATCTGGCGCGATCGGCCCAGTTACTTCATTTAGTCTTAAAGTTTGTGAAAATGGGTACTCTGTCGTTTCTGGATGCAAACGCACTGCCAGACAGTTTTTTTTTCTTTGTAAACCCACGTATTTAAGGACACAAATGTTTTTCTTCTCAGATTTATCTCATATGTACTACACCGCTGGTAGAGGTTGGGCTTACCCCAGAATACTGTATAAAGAAAAACATATAGAATACATAATATTATACACATATCCTATGTCTATCTCGCGTACCATAACATATATATATATATTCATAAAAAATCAATCATCATGAATTAGAAATACGTACATATTTCGTCAATACTCAATGATGACTCAGTACAATAATTTAGTTTAGTTAAAATATTCTCTACTGGTTACTAGCAGTTTAATTAAATTTAATTATAGCTAAATGAGTTTAAGTTACAAATATAATTTATTCTGCTATCCACTGTAACGCGTAAACTAGAGAATATAACTAAATTATCATTTAATCACTCTACACAGAAATTAACTAGTGAAATATAATAGGCGATTTACCACTTAAATCGCTCAAAAACGCTATCAATATAGTTACCTCGCACAGCCTACTAAGACTATTTTCTCCAACGAAACTGAGAAATTCTACTTAAATAAAGTGATTTCTAGAACGTAGCTAGGTTATGTCTAGAGAAATGCGGAGTCTGAAATGCAATGAAATCTAAACTACTGGTGTAAATATCTGAAAACAGACAAAGGATCCCACGCTATTTCTCCAAAACCCGAAATAGTCCCGTCTTAACACTTCACATTAACTCAGACGCCGGCCATAAACTGCCAATGCGCGTCTTAACACCTGCCGCTAGCTATGGTCATTCCCGAGCGATGCATGTGTTTCATATCACACCCATCACCGAGACTAGTTAACCATAGAAGCGCAGTGTCAGGGGAAAAGCTAGACGATTGTCTGCCATCATATGTCTGTCGAGAACGAATTCACACGATTTCGTTCTCACTTAGAGACTGGGCTTTACGCAATAAAATGCGTTGCTAATATGAGAAAAGAAACAGGCAAAAGTTTGAATGGGAGAGTTATATTTTTTCGCAATCAAACGAATGCGAAAAAAAGATAAAAAATCGATGATAAAGTAGAAGACACGGGTAGAATAAGAAAAGAATATAGAAATTTTATTGATCATAATCTCTATGCCACAGACGTCCCCCCTTTAAGATATGGAAGCACTCCATGTCTACGTTATGGAAATAAATTTCCTATATCCGTAGCTTCAGGGTGTCATTTCTCTTCCCTCTCATCTCCCCCCCCCCCCTTCCGTCTCTGTCCAACTTCTCCTCATGTCTGCTAACAAAGTCTTCCTTCTCTGGAATGTCTGGCGTGTGCGCTTGAAAGAGCATCGCCACTTTTGACATTTTTGAAAAATTCCATGTGATTGCAGTGGAATTTCCCTGCCACTATCGTCATCTTTGTCAGTTTTGGCGATCGTCAGGAGATGTTCGGAGGTCGGCACTGGTCTTTCCAAGTATTTCTTTAATAGATTTAAACGGAAAACCTTCTCCTTTCCTTTAATAGAGATCTGGAAGTTAGCCTTAGAAATCTTTTTTAAGGACGGTAAACGGCCCTTGCCATCCGATACGTAGTTTGTTGTTCCCGGTGGGGAAAAACACCAAAACTTTCTCTCCTGCTTCCAATTCTCTTTCTTTCGCGACTTTCCTGTATCGGTTAGCGTGCTTTGCGCGTGCTCGCTTAAAGTTGATCGTTGCTAGGACCCATCCTAGTTTCAACCTTTCCTTTAAATCCGACACATATTTACTGGCTGAGACGACTGTCTCATCAGCCTTCATGTCTGTCAGCGACTGAAGTAAGGCTTCAAGCGGCCCTTAATAGGTCTGCCGAATAAAAGCGTAGCTGGGGGAAATCCTGTGGAAGGATGAGGAGATTCTCTGTAGCCAAATAAAGCTGCAGGAATACAAAGATCCCAATCTTCCGGTTTCACTTGTCCCAGTTTACTTAACATCATGTTGAGGTTTCCGTTGGCACGTTCTACTAACCCACTTTCGGCCGGATTATACGGCTTTATGTAGATGTGCTGGTCCCTCAAGATCTTTACGATCTCATCCATTAACAGGTTTTGGTATGGAGATCCGTTGTCCGTCAACACTTGTTGAGGGAATCCCAACCAACTAAAAATCTGCACGAGGGCTTCTGCGACATGCTTGGCATCCGCGCATGCAAGCGGTATAGCTTCTGCCCATAAAGTGCATGTGTCGACTAAGGTCAGGACGAACCTGTGCCTTCTTTTAGTCCTTTCAAAGGGTCCTAAAATGTCGACCACAACCCATTCAAATGGTGTTCCCATTATTGGCATTTCACCCATGTGGACTGGGGGTGTCCGTTGCTTGGGTGGTAATCGCTGGCACTGGGCACAGGATTTCACATACCTGATAATATCAGTATTCACTCCTGGCCACCAATAATGAGTAGTTATCCGTTGGTTTGTGGCGTTCTGTCCCATATGTCCGCTGAAGGGAAGAGAGTGCCCCATTTCTAAGATTTGGCTTCTGTACTGTTTCGGTACTAGGAGCTGATTGCAACCTTGTTCAGGTTTGCCCGTTCTGCGATAAAGTACGCCATCTTTAGAAAAAATGTCCCCGTGCTGTCTAGGGTCCTTAGCCATGGGCAGTTTCCTAAAGCAGGGTGCCAAAGTAGGGTCCTTTTGTTGCGCTTCTTTAAGTTCCATAGGTAACAAATTAGGCAAAGGCTCCCGTTCCTTCTTGGTTTGCCCTCTTGTATTGCTGCTGCCACAATTGGCTCTTCCAGTTTCCCAATAAACATGTATCTACCGCCAAGTATGACTGGGTAGATGGGGTCATCCATAACAGCCGCTTTGATCACACCTCTGACAAAATCAGAGTGGATCTCCACAAAAGCGATGGGAAGCGCTGTAGGTTCATCACTCTTAGAGACTCCACAAAATTGGACGGTTTCTCCTGTCTCTTGACCGGGTTTGACCAGGTGCCTGGCGACAATGCAATCATAAGAAAGCCCCGTGTCAAATAAAGAAAAAGATGAAGAACCGTTAAAAATAACAGTACCTCGCGTAGAGGGTCTCTCTCCCTCAGGTTGAGAATCATTGACAATAATTCTTTCTCGCAAGTCTTTTTGCAAGCATCCGATGCGTTTAGGCTCTGTGTGCTTGCTCTGATCATTTGTCCCGTGCTCAGGGATTTTCCCTTTGCCACCTTGTCCTTTCTGACCGCGCTGCCATGTAGGACGGTTGGGTTGATCAGACTGTTTGTTATTGTTGGTGGGGTACTTGTTTTTATAGAACTTAGACTTGTCAGGAGGAGGCTTTTGGGGTCCAGTTTCTCTGTAGTTATTTTGGTGAGAAGCGTGAGAAGCATAAGAAGATTGGTCCAGATTATTCTTTCGAGAAGACTCTTCTGTCGGTTTACGTTTTGTGGCCGGTAGTTCGGCCAGCGCATTTTGATATCGCTCAGACTTTTCCAAAATGTCATCAAGCTTTTCTGCCCCTTGCTCAGCTAGAAATCTCCGGGTGTCAGCAGACAAAGTGTTCCTTATCTGTTCGCATATAACAAACTCCTCAAAACCTTCATAGGTAGAGGCGAGCTGAGAAAGCTCCAGACACTTTGTCAAATATCCTTTAGACGAGACGAGAACTGCTGAAAAGTTTAAGAGTTCTCCTTTCTGCTGTTGCGGAAGAGTTGCAAAAATTTGCGAGCGTTCATTTCAAAACGCTCAAGCAAAGCTTTCTTCAACACGTCGTAATTGTCTTGTTGGTTGCTTTCCCGTTTAGAGTAAACATCATACGCAGACCCTTTTAGTGCCTGGGAAAGTTTCATACACCAACGCGACCTCTCTAAACTGTACAGAATTGCATTTTTCTCAAAATTTTCTAGCCAAGTGTCAATCTTCTCATTATGACAAGGGAAAGATTCTAGAGCAAAAGACATAGCATTTAGTAGAAGAGACTGAGTGTTAGAAGGATCAGTTAAGGAAGAATGAGGAGAAGACTCTCCGTTACTGGAGGCAGAGGCAGCGACACGACTTTGGACTTCTAGAGCTTTGAGAGCCAGTTCGTGCTGTCTCTCCTTCTATCTTTTCTCATGCTGTCTCTCCTTCTCTCTTTCCTCCCTCTCCTTCTCTCTTTCCTCTTGCTGTCTCTCCTTCTCTCTTTCGTTCGCCCTGCGAATTTCCATTTCCTCATCCATCTTCTTTTGCTTTTTAGCTTCAGCTGCTTTTTCCTTCTGCTCCGCATCATATCTCTCAAGTTCTTTGTTGACAAAAGCTTTCGCTTCTTCTCCGTGCAATCCCTCTTCTCTCGCTTCCTGTCTGAGCATCTGTCTAAGCTTTGCCCTCTCTGCCATTGTAAAGAACTGACTGAGTGTAACTCGAGAAGGAAGTAAGAAAAAGATACGTTGGTTCCTTACCACTTACGAGAAAATACAAACAAAAAGATGATATATTTAACTGAGATACCTCCTCCTAAATAGTTATCTAACTATCGCTGCTATTTATTGGCAATTAAGCTTCTAATGCAGACGACTACGCCAAATAAATGGTAGTTAAGATTACTCACTAACAAAAATAAGTTCCTACAGTGGAAACAAAACAATTATTGCAAAAATTTTTAAGGAGAAAACAAAATTCCCTAAAATTTTAAATCCACTACAAGTTCACCCCTGAAGTCAGTTAGAGTAAGGGAGGCAATTAACAGGACGAGAAAAAAAAATGTCCGAACGCACTCCTTAATTTAGTTCAAACACCTTTCTGCTTCAGAACCCTGTGAATGTTATACATCCACGATTTCTATTACCAGCGGTTAGTATTACCAAATCAGTACATAACATATCTTCCGACAAAATCAGCCTGTAAATCAAAATGTATAATACTCAATAATGCTGTGGAAAAACAATTACTATAGTGTGGTCAGCAAGCCCATAAACAGATCGCTAGTCTAGGGGATAGTTATTTTTAAAAGATATTAAAACTCATGAGACAATCACACTCTTACTCTATTACAGAATAAAGAAATTTCAGATGAAAAAATCCCGTTAAACGAGAAATTTTCTGTCGTCTCGTCTTCCTATTCAAAGTTCAAAAATCCCGATAGACGAGTCCACATTTGTCGCAGAATTTATGATAGGTAAATTAAGACTAAGATTGGTCCCTTCTGAATAGAACTAGAACATGAGGTGACTCAGTGAGAGAAGATATAAGAAAATAGTTTTCACGAGTGAGATGGTAGAAACTAATAGAGGCTGTCCCTGAAATCGAGAATCTTCTCTCTTTCAGCCTATCTTCTACAACAGATTTAGAGGAGTCAGACAGTCTATTATGATATATATTAATATATGTATATATACCACTCACATACACACACACACGTGACGACAGTTAGACACACATACGTGAAACTGTAACAATGGAATATAGGTATTTGGGACAAGCTGACTAACACCCTGGTATACGTTTATGTAAATGTTATTAACATAAAGAAAATTGTTCACAACAAATAAGTTTGCTTATCAACCACATATAATTACACAAAGGTTAATGAATTACTGAAAGAATAATAGACCCATAGGTATAATCTTTTCCCCCGATGTTTAGCCCACGATCCTGTTAGAAGAAAAGTGATAGCTCCAAAGAGTCACGGATTCATACGCTATAGTCTAAGATTTCCCTCTAAGGTTAAGAACAGAGTTGTTACATTAATCTATTCTACGAGAGAAATATCATTAGTAACAACTTGCATAAGAAATTTCAAAAGTGGGTGCATAAATACAACAAATTGAAAGAATCACTCGTTCCGCTTTCACTCGGTTCATTCAGCAGGGGCCCCTGTCATACGTTCTTACCTACAATCTGGCTGGCGTTCGCCGTCTGGCGCAAACTTCAGGGCACACACACCGTAACGTAAATCTGTATTTCGTTTGGTAAAAGTGAAACCCAGCTCTGCAGATCAGGTTTCATCCAATTTTCCGGGGAGCTTTCACTTTAACTATATTTTTCAGATTACTGTTCGTGTTCCTTGAATCAGTTCAGGTAAGAAATATTAAACTGGCTCACAGTGTCAGAACTCGAGATTTCCAGTACTTAGGAAATGCCAGGTTGGTAACTTCTCTCAATATATATATGTTCTTGGTCACACCACAATTAGTCAAAATGTCGGAAAACTGTTATAGTTTGTAATATAGTTCGCCACAGGGCTGCATGTACTAGAGAATTTTCTTAGGAAGAATTTAATCTGGCGCGATCGGCCCAGTTACTTCATTTAGTCTTAAAGTTTGTGAAAATGGGTACTCTGTCGTTTCTGGATGCAAACGCACTGCCAGACAGTTTTTTATTTCTTTGTAAACCCACGTATTTAAGGAAACAAATGTTTTTCTTCTCAGATTTATCTCATATGTACTACACCGCTGGTAGAGGTTGGGCTTACCCCAGAATACTGTATAAAGAAAAACATATAGAATACATAATATTATACACATATCCTATGTCTACCTCGCGTACCATAACATATATATATTCATAAAAAATCAATCATCATGAATTAGAAATACGTACATATTTCGTAAATACTCAATGATGACTCAGTGCATTAATTTAGTTTAGTTAAAATATTCTCTACTGGTTACTAGCAGTTTAATTAAATTTAATTATAGCTAAATGAGTTAAGCTACAAATATAATTTATTCTGCTATCCACTGTAACACGTAAACTAGAGAATATAACTAAATTGTCATTTAATCACTCTACACAGAAATTAACTAGTGAAATATAATAGACGATTTATCACTTAAATCGCTCACAAACGCTATCAATATAGTTACCACGCACAGCCTACTAAGACTATTTTCTCCAACGAAACTGAGAAATTCTACTTAAATAAAGTGATTTCTAGAACGTAGCTAGGTTATGTCTAGAGAAATGCGGAGTCTGAAATGCAATGAAATCTAAACTACTGGTGTAGATATCTGAAAACAGACAAAGGATCCCATGCTATTTCTCCAAAACCCGAAATAGTCCCGTCTTAACACTTCACATTAACTCAGACGCCGGCCATAAACTGCCAATGCGCGTCTTAACACCTGCCGCTAGCTATGGTCATTCCCGAGCGATGCATGTGTTTCATATCACACCCATCACCGAGACTAAATAACCATAGAAGCGCTGTGTCAGGGGAAAAGCTAGACAATTGTCTGCCATCATATGTCTGTCGAGAACGAATTCAAACGATTTTGTTCTCACCCAGGGACTGGGCTTTACGCAATAAAATGTGTTGCTAATATGAGAAAAGAAACAGGCAAAAGTTTGAATGGGAGAGTTATATTTTTTCGCAATCAAACGAATGCGAAAAAAAGATAAAAGTGCGATGATAAAGTAGAAGACTCGGGTGGAATAAGAAAAGAATATAGAAATTTTATTGATCATAATCTCTATGCCACACAACTGCTTAGTCAGAGTCCACTGGATTCCATTTCTGTTTTGTGTTGTCGATGTTCACATAACCCAGTTTATTGCTAGTAAGAAAAGAAATGGAGACAAGAGGCATCCCTGTCGCACTCCTGTTCTTATCCCAAACGGTTCTGTAAGCTGTCCTTTATGAAGAACTTTACATGTCATGTCTTCATATGTTTTCTTTATTAAATTAATGATCTTCAGGAGAACTCCATAATGCCTCATCAATTTCCAAAGTGATTCTCTGTTTACACTGTCAAATGCCTTTTCGTAGTCCACAAATCCAATGTATAGTGGTGAATTCCATTCCAGACTTTGTTCAACTATTATTCTCAAAGTGGCTATCTGGTCTGTACAGAGAAAGACAGACGCATAAACGGTGACAGGCAGAGAAATACAGACACATAGAGCGTATTAGACAGACAGATAGCCAATGACAGACAGATAGACAGTGACAGATTGACAGATAAAGAATAACAAATAGACAGTAACAGACAGAGATAGGCAGACAAATAAACTAGAGAGACAGAAAAAGACAGATAGATATAAAGTTATAAACAGACAGAAAAAGACATACATAGTCACAGACCGCCAGATAAAGATAAGCTCGTAGATTAATAGACTGTGACAGACATAGACAGACAGAACGAACGAACGAACGAACGAACGAACGAACTTTATTTTCAAAGGGTTAAGAATTGGGCACGCAGGCCTGTCTGACATTCTGTCAGCAATAGACAGACAACGACAGACAGACAAATAGATAGTGACAAACAGACAAAGAGACAGTGACAGACAGACAGATAAAGACAGATGAATAGAGAGTAACAGACAGATAAAGACAGATGAATAGACAGTAACAGACTGACAGACACAGGCAAAAAGACAGTAACAGACGGACAGAAAACGACAAATAGACATTGACATAAAAAACACACATTTTAATAGATAGACTTGCTACGTACAGCTTGTCTTTTAATCTTCTCCTTCGCGTAAAGAAAACCTAGAACAAGGAATGTCAAAACATTAAAAGAACCAGCCTCGTTAGTCACAGATTTAAAATATTTGAGATTATACCAGAGAGAACAACAAGTAAGGCAGGCGGTAAAGCTCAGGAAGAATAGCGAGGCACAAGAAGTAATATTTTGTATAAGAATAGTGGCAGAAAAATACAATAGTTAAAAGAAAGTTTCATAGCAAATACTGCCGTAGGGGGGCTGAGGTGTTAGAGATTACACTGCACCGTGTCTCAACTTTATGATATGGGGGTGACCAAGTTTTATTCTCTGTTGTCTTTACCTTCCTTAGTTCCAGAGAAGAGTCAGGTACGCATTTACAGCTTGGTAGGTTGGCTCTTTATTAACAACGTTAACAACAATATGTATACTTTAAAAAAAAAAACAAGAACTTTATTACATTTATTTAGGGAAATGGAACAATCATCATTTTCATTTCTGTCACCTGTTCTCTTCCCATGTGTTTTGCTATTTACCTCTACTTTTCTTTACTCTGTGGATTCTAGAACAAGAACTGTTTTGTAAAGCTATCAACAGGTTTCCTTAGTGTGTTGGACAACAACAAAAATAACAACATAAAAGCTGCAGACTTTCATAAATGGGTGCTTGCGTAGTATAGAAAAGTTGACGGGGTATGACATGTTCGATAAACTGATGAAAAGGACCAGAGAAGTGCCTGGGGAACGGGAGAGGAGAAGAAGACGCTGGCGATGGATATGCTATAAATTGAGAAAAAAAAACCCTGTTGATAGCAGTACAAGGAAGTGCTTGTTCTGGAATCCACAGGGTAAGAGGGATAAAAGGAGATAGAAAAAACACATATGAGGTAAACTGGAGACGTACGGAAAGGGATGACGAATACATGGACAGACAGCTGATGGAACGGCGACTGGAAGACTTGGCATCAGTTTTTTGAAGCTTAATCTTCTTTAGGATTTCAAGTGTAATGATGATGATGTTAATGATGTTTCTTTCTCGTCATCTCATTTACTTCTTGGTCATTCTGAGCCTTTGATTTATTTATGTTGTTAAGCTCTGATGCACCTGGAGACGACACGAGAAAACCACTTCTGTCTGTTTATCTTTTCCCTAGTGCTTTAGGATTACCCGACCTATGCACGCCCGCACAGGTCTGGTCAAATACTTGTTCTATTTAAATCTGATAACATCTTGTTTAACTCTTTAAGCCCCAAGAGCCAGTATACTGTACTTCCCGCTAGACCCATTTGGCCCAAGAGCCAGTATACTGGCTTTCGTATCTCTTGATCCTTTCTAGGGCTGTTTTCTAATTTTGACAACTCAAAAACGCTATCTTCTTAAAGTATAGCCATCCATTATGGACTTTTGTTATTTATGAATATGAACATTTAAAAAATATTATTTCCAAACAAAAACAATAAAAACATACTGGTATGGCCATTTTTGTTTGGGCCAAACCCACCTTTTTGCTTGGGACTGAAAGAGTTAACGAATTTTTTTTTTCTATGACATTCTATTCCTGGGTCAACGAGAACGGAAACTCATCCAGCAATTCGTGCGCGTCAAGGCGTGAGCACATATAACAAATAGTTCTTATAGTGTTCAGTTCCTGAACCCGTTCCGGGTTCCATTTTATGTTCAGTCTGTCTTTCTATATGTCTACTTGTCTGTCTGTCTTTTTGTCTGTCTGTCTGGCTGCCTTTCTGTCTGTCTGCCTTTCTGTCTATCTGCCTGTCTGACTGTCTGTCTGCCTTTCTGTCTACCTGTCTGTCTGTCTTTTTGTCTGTCTGTCTGGCTGCCTTTCTGTCTGTCTGCCTTTCTGTCTATCTGACTGTCTGTCTGCCTTTCTGTCTGTCTGACAGTCTGTCTGTCTACCTTTCTGTCTGTCTGTTTGTCTACTTTTCTGTCTGTCTGCCTGACTGTCTGCCTGTCTGGCTTTCTGTCTGAATTATTAACTAATGTACTGTATGGAAGGTCCGATTATCTAGTTTTTCATTTCAATATACTTTATTTCTTAACTGTGATTAGATATTGTAGATGTATGATGTTATACTACTTATAATGTTGCATTGCCCTTAAATTAATACTTTAAGTACGCTGGAGAATGTCTGGATAACAAGTAATATAAGATGAGCTAGAGGAAGAGCGAAATGCAAGACAGTCTTGTGCGCCCGATTTTCAAGTCTTGGAAAATAAAGTTTTTTCCTATCTGTCTGTCTGTCTATCTAGTCTGTCTGATTCTGCTCTTGAGTTAGGGAAGGCCTGACAGTGAGGAAGGAAACTTGTCACCCAACTCATAAGGCTGGATATAGTATAGTGGAGGCATTACTAATTCACTCCCTGCAGCAGTAATTGCTTTGGGACTCAAAGCCGCTCTTCTCTTGTAAAATTTTCCCCATACGCTAACAACACGCTAAGTCCCTAGTCATTCAACTGTAGACTGTTCGAATATTTCACGATTTCTTATAACGCCACCCAATCTGATTAAGTTTCAGGTCATTGTCTAATTTACTGTATGGATGGTTTGGATTTTGTTTGTCTTTCCCCTATTTTCATTACTTCTTTGCATGTTTTTTTTAAACGTACTTAAATTTGATTATGATTGGATATTATAAATGTATTTTACCTTTATAATGTTGCATGCCTAAATAATGCTCTCAAAGTACATGTGGGAATGAAATTATACAGCATACAAGATGAGAGAGAGAGAAAAAGAGAGAGAGAGGAAGGGTAGAATGTTAGACGAGCCTGCATGCCCAATCTTAACACTTTGAAAATAAAGTTCGTTCGTTCGTTCTGCCTGTCTGCTTTTCTGTCTGTCTGCCTGTCTGTCTGCCTTTCTCTCTGTCTGATTGTATGTCTGCCTGCTGGCCTGACTCTATCTATCTATCTATCTATCTATCTATCTATCTATCTATCTATCTATCTATCTATCTATCTATCTATCTATCTATCTATCTATCTATCTATCTATCTATCTATCTATCTATCTATCTATCTATCTATCTATCTATCTATCTATATCTATCTATTCGAAAGACCGCCAACCTGCATGTCTGTCTGCATGTCTTTCTGTCTATTTATTAATCTGTCTGTCTATTTGCAAGTCTTTCATAGTGAAGACAACATACGTTTCAAATTATAAAGAAAGCAGAACAAATTTATCTGACACCGCAAAAATGCATGTTAGAATCGTGTTTATCCAACTCCCCCAATATCTATAATGTCTTTCTATCAAAAAAAAATAAAATTAGACATTTTGTTGTATATGATGTTAGAAAAGCATCAAATTATATCTGAAAAACATCAGATAATATCAAATCATTCGAATACATGTGTAATCATTAAATCGCGTCTTTTGTATTTTTATTTTAATATCACTGTTTGTTCCTACAATAATAATAATAATAATAAATTCTTTAAGCACCAAACACGGCGCATAAGGCAGAAACCAGTGCTCTCCAGGTTGTTCGTTGTGACGCCACTCCTCTTAGCTCTTGCACATTGTTTAATCCCAACGTTCTTCCTTCTCTTATTATTGTTCTTCTGAGTGTTTCTTTTGGTCTTCCTTTTTTCCTCTTACCCTCAGGAACCCAAGTGAGCGCCTGTAGTGGTATTCTGTTGTTTTGCATTCGTAGGACATGACCGATATATGACCATCGTCTTTTCCTTATATAGTCGGAGACATATTTCTGCCTAGAGTCTTCTCTTATTTGTCGATTAGTCTTGAATTCTTTCCAACTGATGTTCATGAGTTTTCTAAGACATTTGTTCTCGAATGTATTCAGCTTGTTCTCCTAATGATTTTGTTATTTTCCAACTCTCACAGCCGTATGTTAACACTGAGATAACATTTGAATTAAACAGACGAAGCTTGGTATGTATATTCAATGATCGTAATTTCCAAATGTTAGATAATCTATTGAAGGCGCTAGCTGCCAAAGCAATTCTAGTATGGATTTCCCTTGTTGTGTCACCATCCTGAGTCATTTTACTGCCTAAATAATTGAAACTTTCAACTTTCTGTAGTTTTTCCCCGTTCAAGATGATATCAAAGGTCTCGTTAGAAAAGTTCATAGCTTTAGTTTTAGAGGCATTTATTTGGAGACCTATTTTAACCGAGAGATGACACAAATTATTTATTGCTTCTTGGGATTGTCTTGGTGTTGAACTTAAGAATGCTAAATCATCTGCGAAATCCAGGTCCCCCAGGAATTTTCCATTTGTCCATTTTATACCCAATTGTTCATTGTGGGTATAGTTTCTCATAACCCAATCAATAGCTATTCCAAAAAGTAGTGGTGACATAATACAGCATTGTTTCACCCCTGTTTCTACTGTAAACCATTCTGTATTCCCTTTATTTGTTTAACACAACATCTTGCATTGTCATATAGCGCTTTGATTATATTCACATATTTTGTTGGAAAACCATAGATTGTAAGTATCTTCCACAATGATGGGCGGTGTAGACTATCAAAGGCTTTTTGAAAATCGACGAAGGTGATAATAAGTGGCGATTGCCTTTCCACTGATTCTTCTATAATTGTTCTTAGTGTGAATATTTGATCAATACATGATCGTTTCGGCCTGAAACCCGCTTGTTCTTCTCTGATCTTTTCGTCAGCATGCAATTTAAGTCTTTCTAACATCATGCAACATAATAATTTTCCAGGTACTGATAATAGAGATATACCACGCCAGTTATTACAGTCTGATAGATCACCTTTCTTCGGTAACTTTACAATAATACTGTCTTTCCATTGTTGTGGTGGTTGTTCTTCTCTCCATACTTCATTTATAATATCTAAAATTCTCAAGAGGTTGTTGTCATTAACTGCTTTAATCATTTCCCCTGAAATTTCGTCAACTCCAGCAGCTTTAAAATTTTTTAATCTTTTAACGGCTTGTTTGATCTCGTCCATCGTGAATTCATCGCAAGTTATTGGCAAGGTGGTTGTGGGTGTTTCATTATTAAAATCAGGTGTTACTGTTGGTGGTGGTCTGTTTAGCACCTCCATGAAGTGCTCAGCCCATCTCTTCATTTGTTTATATTATGGCGCGTATCCAAATATAACGTCATGTGTGCTAGAGTGTAACAAAGACTACGTTCTTAGATGTTATATTAGCGTAAAATCAATCCTTTTTAGGCCTAGCCCTTGTCAGGGCTCCACAATGCTAGCTGACAGAAGATACTCGTCATTTCCAGGGCTTCACAATCTAGCTGATAGAAACTATTCGTCCTTTTTAGGCTTCACAATGTTAGCTGATAGAAACTACTCGTCCTTTTTAGGCTTCACAATGTTAGCTGATAGAAACTACTCGTCCTTTTTAGGCTTCCCAATGTTAGCTGATAGAAACTACTCGTCCTTTTTAGGCTTCCCAATGTTAGCTGATAGAAACTTCTCGTTCTTTTTAGGCTTCACAATGTTAGCTGATAGAAACTACTCATCCTTTTTAGGCTTCCCAATGTTAGCTGATAGAAACTTCTCGTCCTGTTCTTGGCTTCATGAAGTTAGCTGAAAAAAATTGTCTTTTTCAGGGCTTCACAATGTTAGCTCATAGAAATGAATAGTCTTTTTCAGGATTTTACAATGTTAGCTCATAGAAATGAATAGTCTTTTTCAAGGTTTTACATTGTTAGCTGATATAATTTAGTTGTCCATTTCAGGGCTGAGTAGTTATTAAACCCAAATAGTAGATAAAGTTGTAAGGGCTTTAAGATACTTAGGCACGATAGAAAAGAAGGTAGAGGAGGGGGTGTTGCAGTCTTAGTTAACGAAACATTTAAAATTATTGACTGGGAAGTATTTGATACAACCAACATAGAAGGTATCCAGGTTACTATAGCAGCTGAACTAAACAATCTAACAATCTTAAATGTATATGCTAAAGATGGCACAATTAAAGATGAAGAAATATTAGCCATAAGCACCAGACTAGGCCCCAAAACAGTCATAGTAGGCGATTTTGATTCCCATCATTATGCTTGGGGTGGGCAACATGCAGACAATGCAGGAAAACGCCTACTTGACTTTATAGAAAACAATGACCTGCTAATACTAAATGACGGAGCTGCAACTAGAATTAATCCACAAGCTAACAGGGCAGACTCAGCAATAGACATAAGTATAGCAAATAACAACCTAGCGAATGTAAATTGGGAAGTGTTACAAGACACAAACTCAGATCATCTGCCCATTGTAATAACCATGCATGAAAACGTCATTCCAAACCCAGAACCAGAGAAACCGACTTTCAACTATAAAAAAGCAAACTGGGAAGCCCTCCAATCAGAGCTGGAGGTGATGGAATATAAAAACATGGAATCAGATGATACTGACATGTGGGCGGAAACACTGACCAGTGAAATTCTTAAAATAGCAATAAAATATATACCAAATAAAAATATTCCACAGCACCTAAAACCAATAAATAACATTAATAAGATAAGAAAAATTAGTGGAATAAAGAACCAGTTGCCTGGTGGAATAAAAGCTGTGCAGAAATTCAGGAGAGAAGAAAAAGTAAAATACTGGAAACTGTTGTTAACAAAAGAGTTAAATTCTACCTAGAAAAAAATCAGTTATATAGCCCAAACCAGTCAGGGTTTAGAGCAGACAGAAGTACAGTAGACCAGCTTGTAAGATTAGAACACGATGTAAAGCTAGGGTTCAAGAGGAAAGAGAAAAGAGTGGCAGTCTTTCTAGATGTCGCAAGAGCATATGATGAATGCTGGAGAGATGGAGCATCTTTACAAAATGAAAAAGATAGGCATTACTGGTAAAACCTATAGGTATCTAGAAAACATTTTACAAGACAGGTATTTTGCTGTACAGGTGAACAATGATAAGTCAGAAATATATGAACAACAGAATGGGATTCCTCAGGGATCAGTGATTTCACCTTCAATTTTCACTATAGCTGTAAATGATTTAGCAGATGAATTTAACGACATTAAGAAAGACGTATCACAATTTGCAGATGACTGTGCCATTTGGCGATCTGGAAAAAAAACTAGGATCATGTTTACAAAAAACTTCAAAATCAAATAGACTAAGTTTCAGAGTGGATGAAAAGTTGGGGCTTCCAAATTAATGTAAACAAAACAGTGGGTATGATATTTAGCAAAGGAAATTTAAAGAAAAATAACAAAATCAGTATAACCATTAAAGGACAGAAAATATGTACCTCCTCAACAACACGATTTCTGGGCATAACTTTAGATAAACAACTAAATTATAATAAACATATAGACAATTTAGTACAAAGCTGTAGGGGATCCCTAAATATACTAAGGATAGTAAAAGGTAATGGATGGGGGCCAGCCATAAAATAATGCTTATGTTCTACAAATCTTTTATCAGGGGGAAACTGGATTATTACAGCATAGTCTATGACTCAGCTGCAGCTTCTAACAAAGCGAAACTAGACAGAATTCGAAATGCAGCCATGAGAACCATTACAGGAACATTTATATCAACACCAGTAGAAGTACTAAAAGTAGCTCTTGGCATACCGCCCCTTGGTCTAAGACGGAAAGAACTAAGATTAAATTATTGGAGTAAAGTAGCACAAGAAGTGACCCACCCAGCACATAAAGCATTTATCAAAAACCAACCAAGTGTATGGGATGTCCCCTTAAATAAAGATAGATATCCAACAGGGTGGAGAACTATAGAAGATCTAACGCAGTTCAAAGAACTGTCAAAAACAATAGAAAATAGTAATAAATATAGAAGCAAAATACCACCCTGGGAACTAAAAACACCAATCATAGACTACTAACTTACTGAAAAGATCAAACAAAACATAGAAGATAATGAAGCCAAAATGATAAGTAGATAGTTCATAGATCAATAAACAAAACAAAGTCTGGCTGTCTACACTGATAAATCAAAGGGTGATAGTGGGCAACTAGGTGCAGGAGTTGTAATACCATAGTGGGGAATAAAAAAGTGCTACAGTGTAACTGAAGGGGCTTCGATTTTTACCGCCGAGATGGTAGCAATTCTAAAAAGTTTAGAAATAATCGAAGCTAACCCACCAGAAGCTGTTACGATATTTACAGACTCACTATCATCACTACAAGCACTGGAACACCCAGGTAAATGTAGCCGGCCAGACATAAAGGAAGAAATTCTAGCAATTAATACATCACTAGGGAACAGAGGATGTAATGTGAGGCTAGTATGGGTTCCAGCACACATAGGTATAGCTGGAAACGAGTTGGCAGACCAAAACGCAAAAATAGAATGGAAGGATAAGTAAAAACAATATAAGAGCAAGACTGGGAAGGTCGGAGATAAAGAGCCACGTGAAGCTAACTATAAACGAGGAATGGAAGACAACATGGAAGAACAGAAGAAAAGGCAGACATGCGTTCAAACTGCTGAAAGAACCAACAAGGACATGCCAGGTCAGAGAAGAACTAAAGATACCCTCGAACAAAAAGCTGTGGCGTCTCCGTCTCGGTGCAGCATACTTCATGATAGAGGAATCACACTGCCAAGAATGTCAGGAAGAAAATGACATAGACCACTACCTGATCCACTGTATAAAATATGATCAACAGAGGCTTGAATTAAAAACATACTTTAGAAATAACAATGTAGTCATGACAGGGAATAAGGTGTTAAGTATAAATGCCCCAGGGGAAGCCCAATCAATCCTTAAACGATATATACATAAAACAAAGGAAAACATATAAGGTTAGTAACAGTGGCAATATCAAACAACAATAAGGGACCCAAAGACGCAGCAATAGTGAACGCAGTCAGCGACTCATAGCTTGACTGCTTGCGTCAGGACCAGCGAACCAGAGCTGATCAAGACCGCACTCCACCTCCACGTGGTGGTCCTGGAAACAGTCTGCAGCAGTGCAGTCTGGCTGAGCGAGTGCGGATCGAAATGGGAAGGCAAACCCGGTCCCTAAAAAATGCCGTGCAGAAGTCGGATGTGTCGACCGAAAGGTGCAGATATCACAGCTTAGGCGCAAACAGACACAACGCAACCACCGTCCTTTTCAGGGCGAACGAGGAAGAGGAAGAAGAAGAAAACAACAATAACAAAAATGATACTTCAGAAAAGACATTCAACCAAATAGAAATTAGGCAACAAAAACAAACCAAAAAACTAACAAATCATTTTTTTTTAAAACACAGAAAAATTAGCAAACCCATTAACTACTCATAGGACAAGGAAAGGCAACGAGATTTTAAAAAAGAAAAAGAAAAAACAATAACACAAATTAAAACCAAGTGCAAAGGACAATAGATATCTATATACAATACAAAACTGAAAATAAAATGACAAATACTAATATAAATTAAAACCAGCAACTGCAAAAGACAATAGTTATTTAAACTTAATACAAAATTAGTAAATAAAATGACACTAAATACCCCAATTATAACCAATTTTCAGGTTGAACAGAGTAGACCAAGATGGAACGAGAAGAGGCAATAACGGTCAGCTGTTAAGTGCCCGCTCTCCACCCATCACCTCTTCAAAACAACAACAACAGTAAATATCAGTCCATTTTTTCCACATTGTGGTGTAGAGAATATCCCAGAGCATAGCCTGCAATTAGTTCAGTGTGGATAAAATAATTCACATCTGTGGTGTATTGCGTTCTTAAAGGATTTTGCGAAGGGAAAAGAAGGTTAGTAGATCTTATACAGATTATTAATACTTTTTCTTATTGTTTAGTTATTTATCTTAGTCATCTAGCTAAATGTGCGAAAGCTAGTTTTTCAATTAATTCTTCTAGTACATGACTAAATAAAATCAGAAGATTTTCCTCTAAGGCTGATAGGAAGCAATTAATAGTTCATACTTCACCTTCATCTAGTGCAATACACTCTTGCAATACACAATGGTTTTCCAACAAAATATGTGAATATAATCAAAGCGCTATATGACAATGCAAGATGTTGTGTTAGAACAAATAAAGGGAATACAGAATGGTTTACAGTAGAAACAGGGGTGAAACAAGGCTGTATTATGTCACCACTACTTTTTGGAATAGCTATTGATTGGGTTATGAGAAACAATACCCACAATGAACAATTAGGTATAAAATGGACAAATGGAAAATTCCTGGGGGACCTGGATTTCGCAGATGATTTAGCATTCTTAAGTTCAACACCCAGACAATCCCAAGAAGCAGTAAATAATTTGTGTCATCTTTCGGTTAAAATAGGTCTCCAAATAAATGCCTCTAAAACTAAAGTTATGAACTTTTCTAACGAGACCTTTAATATCATCCTGAACGGGGAAAAACTACAGAAAGTTGAAAGTTTCAATTATTTAGGCAGTAAAATGACTCAGGATGGTGACACAACAAGAGAAATCCATACTAGAATTGCTTTGGCAGCTAGCTCCTTCAATAGATTATCTAACATTTGGAAATTACGATCATTGAATATACATACCAAGCTTCGTCTGTTTAATTCAAATGTTATCTCAGTGTTAACATACGGCTGTGAGAGTTGGAAAATAACAAAATCATTGGAGAACAAGCTGAATACATTCGAGAACAAATGTCTTAGAAAACTCATGAACATCAGTTGGAAAGAATTCAAGGCTAATCGACAAATAAGAGAAGACTCTAGGCAGAAATATGTCTCCAACTATATAAGGAAAAGACGATGGTCATATATCGGTCATGTCCTACGAATGCAAAACAACAGAATACCATTGCAGGCACTCACTTGGGTTCCTGAGGGTAAGAGGAAAAAAGGAAGACCAAAAGAAACACTCAGAAGAACAATAATAAGAGAAGGAAGAACGTTGGGATTAAACAATGTGCAAGAGCTAAGAGGAGTGGCGTCACAACGAACAACCTGGAGAGCACTGGTTTCTGCCTTATGCGCCGTGTTTGGTGCTTAAAGAATGTATTATTATTAATACACTCTTAAGTGCATTCTACGAAGCAGACTCCAAAGTATGTTTTATGAATCACGATTACATACTCAAGGTAATGAGTCTACATATCAAGAACATTTCGTGAAGATATCCCTTCGGAGATTAGACAACAGGCATTTTTCATACGACGACTGTTATCTGTTGGTCAATGCTACAGAGATATTGTCAAAAAGTGAAGGACTGTATATCGTCAACGTTCTCAGTACATCAAAAGTTTTCATCAGAACGTCCTCGACTCAGAAATACCTCACTCGACATAACTTATAACAACTTGGGACATTCAATGCATACATGTGGATCATTCTGTATCGAAAGGTTTTCCTAGTATGATAATAGTGGTAGAGCAGAAGTAGAATCTCTCTCCAGAAAGTATGAAGTTCCAGTGCCCGAGAAGTACACTGGTATCACAAGTGAGTTACAGCTGTGAATACTCTGAGCTGGACAATAGATTTAGGCTTCGGAAGTATACGGTGCTACTTTCGCTATAGTAACCCTATGTGATAATGTAATTAAATTAGAAAAAGTAACTCAAAATTTAACAGTTAAAAATTTACCAAGTCAAATGAGTACAATTTCATAATTTATTATGTACATCTATATATTCTTGTAATGAGAAATGGGTGTTGGAAGATGGTAAAATGTTTGATTATTTATAGTTACAAATTAAAATAAATAATAGAAAAAAATCTTGGATGAAACTTCCAATGCAATTAGAACAGTCTGTCACAGTATATCTAGTTTCTAGATGATATCACCATCGACCATCGCTTTAGAAACTGCTCACAGGATTTGTTGGATTGAATACACATAAACTCATCTGGTATTAGTTCGAGGTTCCTGAGACACACTGATGATCAGGAAGAATTTTCTTCAGCCCGCCCTATAACTACGGGGGGCTAAGGTGTTGAAGATTGGTTGACCTCTTGGCTTCAGTTAGCAGAATCAACGGTCCTCAAGTTTTTAGTTACTCGAACATGAGCTTGATCAGGAATGATCATAAAACTCGATCAAAAAACCCTCTTAGGTTTAATAAGCTCACGGTGAGACTGTATTGGCTGAATTTAATCTGCCCTGCATGCAGCGTGAAAAAAGAACTTTTCTTGCAGATGCTGTCTTCCAGTTTCTCACTCTGGCTTCTGGATTTGGTGTGTGTGATTTTCAACGCGCCGCTCTGTCCTTATATATGGGTATATCTCACGTACGAGAAAGCACCTCCTAAAGTCCCAAAAGATTTTCGTTTAATCTCTCGGTTTGAGGCGATTTGAGGCGATCTGTGCTTTTTCTGTACTGGTTTTCTCTTCTTTTCACTACACACTTATATCCTTCCTTCCTTTCTTCCTAGGTGCTAAGTCATTGTTATTAAGGAGATTAACTGTTAAAAGATTTGTAGGTACGGGCCGGTTTTTTGTATACGCCCCTGTTAGCACACTTTTTGTGATGTGATGAATGCTTGGTGATTTTTTTTGAACGCAGCGCTACTGACTAGCTGTTAGCTAGTTTAAAAAAAAATATGATAGAAACCTGGTCGAAGGTTCTATGGAAGAGTTGGAGGGGGGAAAATCGGATGAGTCCAGCTCACATCTCAAGCTGCGTGTTAGCGCTTGTACGAATTGATAGACTGAACTGTTTTAAGCAACTGGGTTGGCGGGGAGTTTTTTGGCGGGCAGAGCTTGGAGAAGGTCGTCCCTTCTCGCTAGTGTGTCCCGGAGTATTTGTGTGGTTTCTATGAAGGGAATTTGATAATTCAAGAGGATAATGTTTTGAAGTAAAGATAAAGAGATTATTGTCGGGAATGTTCTTTCTCCCAGGAGTTTATGGATTATTTTCTAAGAGATATTACCCAGATGCCAGGGAGTACGCCGGCATTATATATTTTCCATTGTATGCCGCTGTGTAAGCGACCAGTGATCATCATCACTTATAAAGATATTGTTGTAAACCTTTATGAAACGTGAGCTGCTGTGTTCTGCAGCCTTTGTACTTTAAGTTGTGTACCTGTAGCCGAATATTTGGATATTGCTTTAAAGAGATTTATGCTATGAGTTACTGCATTCTACAGCCTATTGAGACTGCAATGCACGACCTTTGTTTGGATGACTATTTATGCTGTATGTTTACGAAATGAACTTACTTATCTGATCCACCATGATTTGCTATGAAGTGTCGTCCTATATTATCATGATGTTTACGTGACTGTGGCGTAATAAACTTTTTAAATGTTACCATTCGTTGCAACGTTTCTGGACTATTACGTTTATTGCAGTGTGTGGTTACAGCCTGTGTTGGTATGCCAGAACCTTTCTACATTCACGTTAATTGACAGTCCCTCACTCACACATCAGTCGGCCACCCGTAAGCCCGACCTCACTGACTCTGTCATGGTCAGTCCTTGTTGTACCACACCATCCACCAGAAACGTTCCACCACTATCAACAGTAATTGAACATAATATGTACCACTATATCTAACCCTCAACATAGTGGTAACATAACTGGTGAGCCAGTTCTTTGGGGTGCTGTACCAACTACAGATGAAGAATTCTATAGTGGATTATTGCCTAACAAGTACAACAGCAGGATTTACAGTGTTCACAGTGCTAATTTTTGATGACCAATTCAAGTGTTACCAGTTCATGTTTCCTGTGCAAGTTTCAAATAGACGTCATCCAGTGTCATGGACTTGAGAAGCCAGGAGATCCTGTGGGCCATCAACGTGCTACTTTATCGATACCTGTTGTACATCATTGTTGCTGTTACGGAGGCCGGGATTTTTTCCTTTTACAAGATAAGTGGTTGGTTGTAGTGTAAACTGTGCCACTGTATGTTTTGATTGAACCTTCCTCACAGCTTACACTATTGTATTCCTTTTTTCTATGTTATACATGTTTCATATTTACGTGGGCTGTTGGTGAGGTGACTTATGGTAGGATATATCCCACTTTACCGAGGGCCTACGTAAGCGTTCTGTAGGGACTTTCTTGCGAATTTACCGCAGTGGAAATTTCCAGCGAACTTTTTGCTGAGGTATTTCAGTCCACTGTGTTGGTAATTTGTGACACTATTGTTTAGGTGTGACGAAACGTCTCAGTGTTGTTGTTGTTATATTTTTTCTCTGTACCTTAGTTTTTTGATTAATTTGTTTGTGAATGTCTTTCTCCCCTTTCTATCTTTGAGTTATATACAAATTTTTCGTTTATACACTGTGTTGTCATTTGTCTTGTCATTCTATTCGCAGCTGATATTGCAAGCTTTGCAATATTTTTTCTTTATTTCTGCTTTCTTACTTTAGTTGATTCCTGCGAACGTGGTCATTTGTGCTTGATATCTTGTCTTTGTCACTCTTGTCTGTACTGTCTATTTTGTCATGCACTGACAATATTATAATGTATAATTTATAGATAATTAACTACAATATTAATAGTTACAGGTAATTGTACAAGTTCTTGAGCAAGGACTTGTCACCAACTGAGTTGGGATAAAGTGAGGTTCTTCATAATTATATTGACATAAGTTATCTATATCATATAATTAGACATAATGTCTACTTTAAATTACTTCATTGAGCAAGGGAAATCCCTTAATATGACTACTGATGAAGTAAGAGAATTCGCACTTGTCGAATATGCCAAGGCGCAGAAATCAGAAGAAAAGAAACAGAAATTAGAAATGGAAAAACAGAAATTAGAGGCTTAAGATAGAAAAATGCAACAGCAAATGGAAATGGAGAAACAGAAAATGGAGGCTGAGAAACAGAAAATGGAGGCTGAAGATAGGAGATTGCAGATGCAGGCAGGAGAGAGAAAATTTCAAATGGAAATGGAAAAACAAAAATTAGAGGATGAGGATAGAAAAATTCAACAGCAAATGCAAATGGAGGAGAAGAAGCTGCAGATGCAAGCTGAAGAAAACCAAAGACTCCATGAGCAAAAGTTGTTAGCTATGGAGCTGGAGAAAATGAATGTAGTGATTGTGATTAATACACAGAGGGCGACAGACACTCAAACTACTTCTCATAAAACAAATAATAATTCCCAAAAACTCAGATTGCCTCCATTTAAACCTACCTCCGACGATATTCTATTTTACCTGAATAGATTTGAATTTACATGTGAATCTCAGAAGATAGACAAGACGGAATATTGTGCACGACTTGTGGAACTACTTACGGGTGATGCAATGAATGTTGTAATGAGATTGGAGGGGCCTGACAAAAATAACTACGATACTGCCAGGATTGAATTATTGAAGAAATACCAACTTGACGAAGACGGTTATCGTCTGCGCTTTAAGACTCTGTTACCGGAGACTAGTTCAGCAATACTGTTGCAATATGCTTATTGTCACAATTTTATTTGCGCATAAATGGGCGCTGAACTTAACTGAGAGATATTGTAAGATTTTTAATAAGCACACTTTTGTGCACTATTATTGAACATAGAGGCCAAGGTCTTAATGTATTAACCACTCGATTTGTAGATTGGTTTATGACGTTTGCTTTTTGGTGGGTCCTTAATGATGACGTAGATTGGTAAATAACTTAAAAATGGAGGACCATCGCCTTGTCAATGGTCAGACACATTATTGTACAGTCCGGTTGTATATTATAGCTTCGGAAGGAAGCCTATGCTAGGACTGGTATTAAGGAATGAAGTATAATATTCAACCTTACGTGGACGTGGAAGTAATACACCGTAAAAACCGGAGTCAAAATCTTCCATTGTCACCGCAGTGTTTGAAGTTATTCTGGACCACAAAAATCCAGCATTGAAATAGTAGTTGACTATATATTGCATGTATTATGAACAAATTCGATGACCTGATGACCGGACGTAGAACCACATTTTACCATTTAATCATCATTGGAAAATAAACCTCTGTTTGAGTTAAAAAAAAAACACCTCAGCTTTTATGGTCCGTTAAAGTAGAGGTTGGCTGTTGCAGGTTGTTCTTCCCTTTTGAACCAGTGAGAAAAACAGGGACGATTAAGTGCTGCTACACACTCACGTTTTGGCATTCGCGTCTTATCACTGTACTTTCATCAGTGATATAAGCAAAATTGGGAAGAACTTTACCGCTATTGGTGGACATTTTAACATGACTCTAACGGTTGTTGAAAGCAGACATCAAAGCGGTACGGGATCTTAACATGGTGGCCATATTTCCCGTTCTAGAAGATTTGGATATTTGAGCTCAATTGATTGCCACGTATTTTGGAACACTGACACCTGTTGCATGCTCAAGAAATCGGTCGTTATTTGAAATTCGTAACCTTGACTGGGAAGGTCAACGTGCTTGGGATGTACAGACGCAAGTCAACAGAGAAGTATCATAGTTGTACTAGGAAATGATTGCAACAGTTGTCAATTTCCATTTTCAAGTCCTGCTGTGTACCTGCGGAGGTTAAAGTGAATGACGTCATTCGGTAACGAGTACTTCCAACCAGAGGAAATTACTGTGGCTGTTTGGATCCAGTTGTATGAAAATCATAACCCATGATGGATCGAATGCTTTACGAGGAGGATTGGGATCCCGCAGATAAGTAGACATTGTATTGTGGTATCAGTATAATAATTATATTAGCGAGCACCTTTCTTTTGTCACTTTTACTCGTAATATACTTCTTCATCGTAGGTGTCCTGGGGTGTTTTCCTAGGTTGATTTTGGGTGGATGAATTGCAAAAACTTATAGCAAGTTTCTTTGAGGCTACTGGAATGGTGTAGATTCTTGTGGTCACTCTGCGGTTCTTTACGATATTATCTTTTCTTTAACTGTTTATGTGCGGTGATTGTCATTGCTAATGTGTATATTTCTATGTAATTGATTCTCTTCATTGATCATTCTATGTTTTCAGTAGTAATATTATCTTGTATAATTTCTTAGTTGATTGATTTATAGCTGCATATTTTATTAAATAAAAGATGATTAATCTCCAATAATGAGTATCGATAAGGTTTCGAATATAGCATAATAATTGGAATACTACAGTTTATTTGATGAGATAAATATTAGAATTCAGATTCTGAAATGTCGACGGCGGAGTACTTCATCAAACAGGGTAAAATTCTTGGGTTATCAGGAGATAAATTACAAGAGTTTGCTCAAACAGAATATAAAGAGGCGCAGGAAAGAGAGAAACGTCAGTTAGAATTAAAAGATAGAGAATTAGCCAACCAGGAACGTATGAAACGGTTGGAAATGGAAGATAATGAGAAAAGGTGGCAAGACGAAGAGAAAAGGAGGCAAGACGAAGAGAGAATTAAACTCTTGGAGATGGAAGAAAATGAGAAAAGGAGACAATATGAATTTACACTTGAGGGAGAAAAAACGAGCACATGAAGAGAGAATGTTGCAGTTAGAAATTGAAAGACAGAAGTTGCAAAATGGAAATGCTACTAGTCAATCACACACTCAGAATGATGGTCAAAAAGGTGACATTAAAATCCATTTGCCCATGTTTAAACCAGGGGTCGACGATATAACGTTCTTCTTGTCAAGATTTCAATTGGTATGCACAGAATATAAAAATGATAAAAGTATGTGGTGTAGCAAACTGATGAATTTTTTATCAGGAGAGGCGTTAAGTGCAGTCGCTTCGTTAGAAGGCGATAGTCAAAACTATGAGGAAGCTAGAGCTATGCTATTAAAAAAATATCAGCTTACAGCTGAAGGTTATAGAAGGCGTTTTAAAGAGTTGTTGCCAGAAACAGGAAAAGAGTTCTCACAATTCATTTCGGATATTCGTTTAACTTTTAATCGTTGGATCGAACTTGAAAAGGTGCAACGGAAATTTGAAGATCTGGCAGATTTAATATTACGGGATAAGGTATTATCCTCAGTAAGTGATAAGTTTTTGGCGTTTTTACAGGAGCGGAATCCTGAATCGTTATCGGAAGTTGAGACCTTAGGGCGTCAGTTTTCAGTTGCTCATCCGAACTTGAATGTCAGAAACACTAAATTACATGAATCGTTACAGTCAGCGGGTGTTGCTACTGTAAATAACAGACAAGGAAAATTTAGATCGAATAGTGGTGACAGAGATAGGTTTCGTCATAGAAGTGCCAGTTCAGATCGAAATAATAATTATCAAAGAAATTTTTCTCATTTCGAGGTGGAAATAGAAATGATTCACCAGCTGGCAGAAGATGGAATAACAATCATTTTGGAACTGGTCAACAGGTTGATTTGGGAAACAGAGACAGAATGAATTGGCAACGAAACACTCCTAACTTTTACAGTTACAATAAAGCACATTACTCGCAGAATAATAATAGACATTTGTATAACAATAGACAACAAAATGACAGGGCATTTCGGTCAAATAGTTATAATCGATCTGCTTACCATGGTAATTCCGTTCAAATGTCGGAAAACAATGTCGCAGATAACAATAATACTGCTAATCAAGCAAATGCATGTGCGTCATTTGATTTTAATAATGCTGAAACATGTTTGGAATGCAAGAATCTATTTCAGCCTGATGTGGTATCCAGACTGAGATGTGGACACCCATTGCCGGCGTTACCTGCTATGTCAGCTCATGAAGGAACCGGGTCTTTAGAGTTTCACAAGGGCTTACTTAATGGCATGCCAGTAACTTTATTAAAGGATTCAGGTTGCACGACGGTAGGCGTGCGACAATGTTTGGTTGATCATTCTTGTTGTACAGGCACATGGGTTAAGTGCATTACGTTTGGTGGTAGAATTGAGAAATTTCAAACTGCTGTGGTTCATATCGCAACGCCATTTTTTACGGGACAAATAAAAGTATGTTTGTTGCCGAATCCAGTTTGCGATTTGGTTCTTGGTCACATTCACGGTTTTAAAGAGTGTACTCGTGAGCAAATAAATGATTGGGAACGAGAACACGTACACAGGGCTAATGTTGTGGTTACTCGAGCACAGGAACATGCTCAACAAAATGTTGTACCATTGGGTAATGATGAATTGGGGCATAGCAACATTAGCAAAGAAGCTTTTGCTACATTGCAGAAAAATGATGATTCACTAAAGAAATTTTTTAATTTCGTACAAATTAATACTACAAATGATATTAATTGTCACAAGCAATGGTATGCTATCGTCAATAACATATTAGTGAGACAATTCCGAGATGGGAAGTCCTTTGATACTGTGACTCAAATAATGGTACCTAAAACAATGAGGGCTTATATTTTAAGTCATGCTCATGATTCACGTTGTTCAGGTCATTTGGGTTACTCGAGAACAAGGGCTAGAGTGCTTGCATCATTTTTCTGGCCTGGTATATCAAAAGACATTTCGATGTATTGCCGTTCTTGTTTTTATATGTCAGGAGGTTAAGTCTAGAGGGGCACATCATGTAGCTCCCATTCAAGCAGCCGATATTCCGGTGCGTCCGTTTGAGAAGATGGCCGTGGACATTATTGGCCCACTTCCTATAATGTCATCGAGAGGACATAGATATGTTTTAACCTGCATAGATATGTGTACGCGTTGGCCGGAAGCTATACCTCTAAAAAATATTGCTACTCAAGATGTGGCTGAAGCTTTGTTTCAAATATTTTCCAGAATCGGTTTTCCGAGAAAACTGTTGTCAGATAGGGGCTCTCAATTTGTTTCCGGTACTATGACTGAGGTGATGAAAATGTTTCACATAGATAGATCACTTAGCAGTGTCTATCACGCCGCCTCGAATGGTATGGTGGAGCGTCTCAATAGGTCGATAAAACAAATGTTGGGTAAGATTACTATTGATTTTCCTAAAGAGTGGGACCGAGTTTTACCTGCGGTACTTTTCGCATATCGCGAAATACCGAATGAGCATACTGGTTTCAGTCCATTTCAACTTGTGTTTGGGGCTCAACCCAGAGGTCCATTATCTTTGATTAAAGATTTGTTAATCGATTCTGATTTGTCTCAAGAGACAGTATCGTCATACGAGTATGTTGTCAATCTCAGACAAAGAATCATGGATGCATGTCAGTTAGCGACATCTGCATCAGAGAGAGCTAAAGAGAAAGCTCGGGTGTTGCAAAATCATTCAAGACATCTTCGGCATCTTGTACCAGGTGACGAAGCATTTGTTCTCTTACCTAGTAAGCAGAATAGACTACTTATAACGTGGTGTGGTCCTTTCAAAATTCTGTCCAGAATTTCGGATGTAGATTACGTACTTGATGTCAATGGGAAAAGGAAAATATTTCACATTAACATGTTGAAAGAATTTCACGCAAGACCTGAACATCTTCAGGCAGTATTTCATGCTGTCGAGGACATAGTCTCGCGTCCAATTGGGTGGTCTTCATTATCAGTGATTCAGGAAGAATCAGCGTTTCCTGAAGTATCTATGAATTTTCCTAACATACCAGTACATTCTACAGAAACTTGGATAGATGTGACGATATGTCAAGATTTATCGTTGGATAGCAAAACACAGGTGTCTGACTTATTACATTCCTTTAATGATGTACTTTCAGATATTCCAGGTAAAACAAATGTAATCATACATGATATACATTTAAATGATGAAACGCCCATTAGAGTACGTCCATACACTATACCTTTACATTTTCAGGACAAAGTGAACAAAGAAATAGATGACATGATTAGGTTAGGGATAATCAGTCCTTCTCAAAGTAATTTTGCTTTTCCTATGGTGGTAATTCGAAAAAAAGATAATGAGATACGACTCTGCATTGATTTCAGAAAATTAAATAAAGTAACAAAATTTGATGCCGAACCATTACCATTATTGGAGGATTTCTTACCAAAATTGTCAAAGGCAGTATACTTTAGTAAATTTGATTTAGCCAAGGGTTATTGGCAAGTTCCGTTGGCGGATAGATGTAAACAGTTCACAGCTTTTTCTACTCCTCGGGGCTGTTCCATTTCAATGTCATGTGTTTCGGACTAATGAACGCACCTGCGTCCTTCACTAGAATGATGAGAATGCTGTTCTCTCATAGGCAGGATGTTATTACTTATATAGATGATATTTGTCTATTTAGCAATACGTGGGATGAACACTTTGTTGGTCTACATTCACTTTTATCTACTCTTAGATCTGCTGGGTTATCTGCTAGACCATCTAAGGTGTATATTGGATTCTCTGAGATTACGTTTCTAGGTCATAGGATTGGTCATGGGAATCTTCAACCTTTGGAGCAGAATGTTTCCAAGATTCTAAATCTTTCCATTCCTAGAACAACAAAAACAAGTCCGTAGTGTGTTAGGACTAGTGCAATATTATGGTAAATTTATTCCTAATTTATCTTCAATTACATCAGATCTGTCCACTCTACTTAGGAAAGGGGCTCCTAATGTAATTAGGTGGACTCCAGAATGCAATGCTGCTTTTCTTAAAATTAAAGATTTGTTTTCATCCCCACCGATTTTAAAACTACCCAGGCTTAATAATCTTTATACTCTTCGAACAGACGCTTCGTCCAAAGGCGTTGGTGCTGTGTTGCTTCAACAATTTGATGGACATCTGCATCCGATCACGTACATTTCGAGAAAATTAAAAAAGGCGGAAATGAATTATTCGGTGTTGGAAAAAGAACTTCTCGCCGTGGTATGGGGAGTAACCAAATTAGAGAAGTATTTGTTGGGTGTATGTTTCGTAATACAGTCAGATCAGAAGGCTTTGTCGTATTTAAAGACAAAAAACCACAAATGCGCCCGAGCAGCCCGTTATTCGATTCTGATGCAGCCGTATAATTATACGATTCAAGCAATTCGGGGGTCTGACAATGTGGTGGCAGACGTACTGTCGAGGTGCCCTCAGGAAGACAGTACACAAGTTTTTAATGACAGTTAATGCATGGTCAACAGTAGTGTTGATGTAATTGGGACATTGAATTTAATTGGTTTTACCCAGAACACACTTTAATGTTTAGGGGGTAACGTGCACATATAGTGTATATAATACTGTACTGCAATGATATTCAAAAGCAAAAAAAAAAAAAAAAAAAAATTTTTTTGCGTGTATATTATCTAGAGGTTCCTAGGGGCATTGAAATAGGTAATTTGAGGACCAATTTATGCTTATACTTGCGATCGTTTGGGTTTATATCATGAATAAACATATATGGGACTGACTCTTCATTGGTGAGGTACATATTATTGTAATCTTTATCCTATGGGTAGATAATCCTATTAGATGTAATTATATTAGGTGAGTTTTGGGTCTAGTATTATTGATTAGTTTAGAGGTAATAGAGGGCGGTGTTGTTTTTTTTTTTCCGTAATTTTTGTTATTATGATTATTTCTTCCTACGTGGATTTTATTCACATGACTTGTTTATCACCGTTTCATCTCATCGACGACTGACTGATAATTTTATGAGACAATTAACTGACTTAGACGTTTTGAGACTTAGGATAGTATTATGCTGGTATTTTTATTATTATTACCAATAGATTTTTGAAGAAAAAAAAGAAACTGCGTTTTTTTTTTTTTTCTTACAGGTGGTAGAGGGTAATTGTTGCAATATGCTTATTGTCACAATGTTATTTGCGCATAAATGGGCGCTGAACTTAACTGAGAGATATTGTAAGATTTTTAATAAGCACACTTTTGTGCACTATTATTGAACATAGAGGCCAAGGTCTTAATGTATTAACCACTCGATTTGTAGATTGGTTTATGACGTTTGCTTTTTGGTGGGTCCTTAGTGATGACGTAGATTGGTAAATAACTTTAAAATGGAGGACCATCGCCTTGTCAATGGTCAGACACATTATTGTACAGTCCGGTTGTATATTATAGCTTCGGAAGGAAGCCTATGCTAGGACTGGTATTAAGGAATGAAGTATAATATTCAACCTTACGTGGACGTGGAAGTAATACACCGTAAAAACCGGAGTCAAAATCTTCCATTGTCACCGCAGTGTTTGAAGTTATTCTGGACCACAAAAATCCAGCATTGAAATAGTAGTTGACTATATATTGCATGTATTATGAACAAATTCGATGACCTGATGACCGGACGTAGAACCACATTTTACCATTTAATCATCATTGGAAAATAAACCTCTGTTTGAGTTAAAAAAAAAAACACCTCAGCTTTTATGGTCCGTTAAAGTAGAGGTTGGCTGTTGCAGGTTGTTCTTCCCTTTTGAACCAGTGAGAAAAACAGGGACGATTAAGTGTTGCTACACACTCACGTTTTGGCATTCGCGTCTTATCACTGTACTTTCATCAGTGATATAAGCAAAATTGGGAAGAACTTTACCGCTATTGGTGGACATTTTAACATGACTCTAACGGTTGTTGAAAGCAGACATCAAAGCGGTACGGGATCTTAACAAATACCATATGGTCCTAATTTGCGCAGTAGATCTCAAAGTGCTGATCGCAATTTTGGTAGGAGAGATAATCGTAATTTTGGACAGAACCAAAGGGGTCCATCACGTAACGATTCTCCATCTTCAAGAAACTGGAGACAATTTAACGGTCCTCAACATTTTAGTTCCAACAATTATGGACATTTTGGAAGGGGTAACTATAATAGAGATTATCAACCTTACAATAATTTTTCTCGAGGACAACGAAATCCACCTAACAGATATTCTGACCAAAGGGGAAATAGTAATCGCAACAATGCTAACTATGGTTCAAATCAGAACAATAGTTTCAATAGAGCAAATAACAATGCTCCCTATAGAGATAATAGTGGCGATAGATCGCAATATGACAGTAGATCTCCAAATAATAATAGATCTTATTGACATGCTAACTCTGCTCAACAAGAGCCCCAGTTTATTAATGATCAAGGTAACAATAATGATGGCGCCTCTAACATTATTGCTTGCTCTGCTTTCGATTTCGAGAGAGCATCTCAGTGCCCGAGTGCAAAACGTTGTTCCAACCTATAGCTATAACTACCTTGAGTTGCTGTCATCCTCTTCCTACTACTATTCCTGCCTTGTCTGCACACGACGGAAGAGGGTCTCTTACCCTACATAAAGGATTTGTAAATAATAATCCAGTCTCAGTCCTCTTTGATTCTGGATGCACGACTGTTGGGATTAGACAGTCTCTAGTCCATCCATCTTTCGCAACAGGTAAAATGGTGAAATGTGTGACATTCGGTGGGACAGTTTAGACTTTTCCGACTGCCATAGTCCACATTGCCACACCATTTTTCACTGGTTATATACACGCATGTATGCTCAGAGCGCCTATCGCTGACCTTACTGTCGGACAGATACATGGTATAAAGGTGTGTACGCCGGTACAAATTGCTGCTTGGGAACGGCAACATAATCTTACTGCCGCTACTATGCCAAAATCTTATCACCAGGTGCATTCTGCTAATTTAGTGCAATCTTGCAGTATTGATGATACAATTGTTCATCATGCTAATTTTGGTGCTTCTTTTAGCCCAGTTCGACATACCTAAGTACGTCGTTATTCTAATTTTGACTCTTCTTTAACTACTGTTATAGAAGAAGATTCCTCAGTTTTGTCTGACACACACACTAATTTTATAGCTACGACTGAATCTACATCCAGTCACGTTGATTGCAACTTCTTTGCTGCAATGACTAGTGTCTTCTTTGCCACATGTACGGACTTGGTTCTTAGTACATATATGTACCTTATGAGTTTCTTTAGCTTTCTTGCTGGACCGGTTAGCTCGGTATCTTCGTCTTTTACGACTTTTTGTCGCACTCACTGCGCTCCTTTTAAACTTCGACGTAGGTCCAAGTTTACTACTGTATGCTTTTACACTTTATTATATCTTTCTTACTTTTTTTCTTTGCCCAGTACACAGGCTATGACTTCAGTTCAGCCTTTAAGATGTACGCTTTTGTCAACTTCGTTTCCTTTGTCTTGCCCAAAATCTCAGATTGTCAGCCATAATTACAACCTTGGTCATCACGACACTCTTAGTCATCATTACCATCTTCTAGATTTGCCTTTTGACTCGGGTATCATGCGTATACTCACGACTTTTCCATACATCTTTGCACACTGCTATTTTTCTCGAACAATTATATCACGCTATACAATTAATGATTCCAGTTTAGACCGTGCTACATTCTCTGCTATCCTTTCTCATGTAGCAGAGGAAGGTTTGATTAACATCGTACAAGGGTCGGAAGTTTACACGGCCACATGTGATAAGTTAAAATTTAAATTGACTGTTACCTGTCATAAAATCTTACCTTTACCAAACAGAGATTTTCATTTGTGTTTTTTCACAGCAACGGCTTTTCCATGAGAGTCAGAGTTGCTATATTGCTTGATTAAGCGGTTACTTGTCAACACCTTGTTTAGGTTGCCTTGCGAAAGATTTCCTGTTCCAGGTGAAGCCTACTGGCAGTTTGACGCCACTAGATTTCTTAGTATCTTCGTGCTCACAAGAGGTGCCAAGACCATTGGAGGCTTCCTTACCATGCAATTGATTTAGGATAGTAGATAACAATGTATTGTAGTATAGTATAGTATATTAGATAGTATTGTATTAGGATATGATAAAAATTCTTTAGGATAGTATGTTGGTTTATTTTCATGCACCATGTCATTACCATGTTATTTTATATGACTATGTTCTGATAATGTATCATGTCATTACCATATTGTTCTTATGCTACTGTGTTTTGATAAATGTTGGTCGTATAATGTAAAAATGATTCCATTTATCGCTTAACTTGTTTGCGATACATTTCGGTATTGTATTTTTTGAAAAGAATATGAAGACAAGAAAAAAGATTTTTTTTTCTGGGCCCAGCGCTTGATTTTGCGCTAGGGATAACTATGTATGGCGATGTTTGTGCATTGAAGGGGTGTTTTTTCCGATGTTGTAATGTATTTTTCTTTGCCCAGCGCTTGATTGTGCGCTAGGGGTAACGGTGTATAGCGATTTTAGTGCATTGAAAAGGTATTTTTTCTGGGGCTGTGAAGTTTATTAACTTGGTTATCATGCATATTATGCTAATTTTAAATGGTAACTGATTATTTGTTCTTTGCTATAGATGTGCATTATTTAACTTATTGTTTACCATGTTATATCATTGATTGCTTTCTTTCATTAATGCTCATTCCTCTGGTACTTCATTTTGAATTTCTCACTTTTCGCTTAGTATTCCACACCTAGTCTATACTTTACATACTTCATATTTCTTTGAATTTGTTTATCTCCGTATGCTTATCTCATTACCTTTCTATACTTCATGTCTTACTTTACACTTACTTCTATCACTCTTTTGTTTACTTTTGTGGTCATGACTTAACGTAGTTGTAGTCCTTGTGGGTAGATATAGAGATTCCATCGACCTCGATATTTTTTGGTTCCATGCACTTTTCAAAAAAAAAATGTTATCATTTTTTCCCCCGGGGGTCGGTGTAGTCTGTTAAGTCATGTTTATTAAGAAGAGTTAACTGTTAAAAGATTTGTAGGTACGGGTCGGTTTTTTGTATACGCCCCTGTTAGCACACTTTTTGTGATGAGATGAATGCTCGGTGATTTTTTTTGAACGCAGCGCTACTGACTAGCTGTTAGCTCTGAACTGTTTTAAGCAACTGGGTTGGCGGGGAGTTTTTTGGCGGGCAGAGCTTGGAGAAGGTCGTCCCTTCTCGCTAGTGTGTCCCGGAGTATTTGTGTTGTTTCTAGGAAGGGAATTTGATAATTCAAGAGGATAATGTTTTGAAGTAAAGATAAAGAGATTATTGTCGGGAATGTTCTTTCTCCCAGGGGTTTATGGATTGTTTTCTAAGAGATATTACCCAGATGCCACGGAGAACGCCGGCATTATATATTTTCCGTTGTATGCCGCTGTGTAAGCGACCAGTGATTATCATCACTTATAAAGATATTGTTGTAAACCTTTATGAAACGTGAGCTGCTGTGTTCTGCAGCCTTTGTACTTTAAGTTGTGTACCTGTAGCCGAATATTTGGATATTGCTTTAAAGGGATTTATGCTATGAGTTTCTGCATTCTACAGCCTATTGAGACTGCGATGCACGTCCTTTGTTTGGATGACAATTTATGCTGTATGTTTACGAAATGAACTTACTTATCTGATCCACCATGATTTGCTATGAAGTGTCGTCCTATATTATCATGATGTTTACGTGACTGTGGCGTAATAAACTATTTAAACGTTGCCATTCGTTGCAACGTTTCTGGACTATTACGTTTATTGTAGTGTGTGGTTACAGCCTGTGTTGGTATGCCAGAACCTTTCTAAATTCGCGTTAATTGACAGTCACTCACTCACACATCAGTCGGCCACCCGTAAGCCCAACCTCACTGACTCTGTCATGGTCAGTCCTTGTTGTACCACATCATCCACAAGAAACATTCCACCACTATCAACAGTAATTGAACATAATATGTACCACTATATCTAACCCTCAACATAGTGGTAACACTAGGTATCCTTTCATTTTTCCCATATGAGGCTTTCATTCTATTCAAAGTTTATCGCAATTCATTTAGGCATGTATGTATAATAAATTGTTAAAGATTATTAGCTAACTTTTAGCAGATGTGATGACGATGAAAAATGTTAATTATTTTTAAAACTATTTATATTTGAATAATATTCTTTTGGATATCATTTATAGTCTATCTCCTTTGGTGAATTATTTTTATTTAATTGTATTCCAACCAGGCGTTTTCTTGTAGTTTTAAATTTAATTTCCTGTAAATGCAAACTTTTAAAGTCGGCCATTCCTATATTCGCTATCCTACCTTTTTCATTGCTGTCGGCTAGACGTGATTCACATTTTTTTCCGCCAACTTCAAACTTCAAAGCAAGATCGCCGCGTTGTCCTTGCGCTGTGTGTGTGTGTGTGTGCATGACGCGCTACACATTTTTTCACAAACAAAGCAAGTGGTACCAAATCTCGCTACACATCCTACCCGGTAGAAACGTTTAGAGACACATGCACTGTGTAGATTACTCACCATTTTGGTAACACGTATCGTATCACATCATCATCATTTCGCTTTACACACGCTCATTCTTCAATTTAATTTACCTCAATATTAATATCTCATCTGTGTGTTTTCGTGTTAATCGTCTTTTACCATCCTCCCGTTCTAACCCCTACTAACCCTATAATAAATAATAATAAATTCTTTAAGCGCCAAACACGGCGCATAAGGCAGAAACCAGTGCTCTCCAGGTTGTTCGTTGTGACGCCACTCCTCTTAGCTCTTGCACATTATTTAGGCCCATTCTGAGTGTTTCTTTTGGTCTTCCTTTTTTCCGCTTACCCTCAGGAACCCAAGTGAGCGCCTGTAGTGGTATTCTGTTGTTTTGCATTCGTAGGACATGACCGATATATGACCATCGTCTTTTCCTTATATAGTCGGAGACATATTTCTGCCTAGAGTCTTCTCTTATTTGTCGATTAGTCTTGAATTCTTTCCTATATGTGTAGATATTTAATTAATAAACCCACGAATCGTTTGATCATTATCTAGTTTGTTAATTTGTCACTCGTGCTGTCAGCGTTAAATATTTACATATAGGTAAATTTCTACACTCAGATGAGGTTGGGGGCTTTTTCTGTTACGGGATCTAAGGGCAGAAGCTAAGGTCGTGGGGAAACAGAACTCTTTCCATAATTCACTAGAAAACACTGTCCAGTGGAAAGCATTCGCATTCTCTTCTTCTTGTCCTTATCTCGGATAGGTCTCTATCTTTTCTTAACGAGCCAATTTCTGGAGACCTTCTACCTAATATCTCATAGGCTATTCCTGGCGAAAACTACTGTCGTAGTTGCCCCAATACTCACTACACGACAATGATAAACAATTATGTTTGAAAAAAAAAAAAGCTGAGTGAAAAATGGATGGAAATCAAAGATTGTAAAATGAAAAATAAAATCAAAATGAGCATTGAATTTCTATGGAAATAATTTTAGTTTCATTCTTGCCTCCAAATAGTTTTTTTTTTTTTTTTTTTTTCGTACGCCCGCTAATACTCGAGGCGAAATCTCAGGTTATTATTAATGTCTAACCTGACATTGATTTTATGTGAGTATCCCTTTTCTTGTACAGAGACAGGTGTCCCTCGCCATTCAGGCAGATACTCGCCGATTTCGGAGGTACCCATTAGAGCTGGGTCGGCTCAGGAGCCGCCAATCCATGGTCAACGACACTCCTTCAAATGTCCTCGCCAGGTCTCGAGTTAATCCAGTCCAATTCCCGGTCGACGAAAAATCCTCAAATGCCGTCGCCCGGGTTTGATCCTGAATCACCCAGTCGCCAGAGCGGTGTTGTAACCACTACGCTAGCGCGGCTCCCCTTCCAAATAGTAAGTTGAGGGTGTGGACTTTCTTTAACCAGAGTCTCGATATCAATGTCAATGTTAGTGGTAGCAAGTGGAAGTGTGCGTGTCGTCGACTTGCTAACACTGAGTACGCTGTTATTCAGATTTTAGGTATCAAGACATGGATACGCTACGTTCGTGATCTTATCTTTCAGCTGCTTCGTTATTAATACCACCACATTCAATAGATATTGCGAAAATATATGATTACGATGTTTGAATACTCACTATTAACACAAATAAATGTGGGCGAACGATCATTGTCAAGGCTCCAAAACAGGCTCTGTATTGTGTAAACCAAGAACAACTGATTTAATTGCTGTGTTGAAACAGGCAAGCAGTAAAACATTGCTCTCCACCGGGACATTTTGAGTCTAATCTCAAAAGTATTAATTTTACCATATAATTTAAGAAATAATTTATGTACGAGCGCGAGCCACAAAACAATTTTACGCGGCCCACATTTGGCCCGCAGGAATGCAGTTGGACCACGCTGCTCTATAAGCAGCGTAAAAGAAACACATGACGAATGATGCATGTGTCACAATTAGATTAACACTGAAAGGAAGCAATCACACTAAATAGACATAACGGAAGCATACACACTAAATAGACCTGAAAGGAAGCAAACACACTAACATTGACATAAAGGGGAGCAAACACACTAAATAGACTTAAAGGGAAGTAAACACAGTAAATAGACATGCGAAACCAAGGAGGAATTATGTACCATTAGTCCTTTTGGACATTAATATTGACAAAACCAAACCTATGATAATTAGCAAAACGGACGATAAGCCCACATTAAAGATAAGCATAAATGGGGAAATCCTGGAACAAGTCAAGAGCTACGTATATCTCGGTCATATAATAACAGAAGATGGCAGATGTGAAACAGAAATCAAGAAGAGAATAGGAATGGCCAAAGCTACATTCAACAACAAGAAACATATACTGACATCCAAACAGTTAACTCACAAATTAAAACTGAGAATCATAAAATGTTATATATATATTCTGCACTACTGTATGGTGTAGAAACATGGACAATGAATAAGCAATTGGAAGAACGAATTGAGACTCTTGAGATGTGGATATATAGAAGAATGGGGCGCATCTCATGGAAAGAGAAGAAAACAAATAAGGAGGTCCTAGAAAATCTAGGTATGAAAAGAGAACTAATGAGGGAGATCAAAGTTAGGCAGCTAAAATACTTTGGCCACATAAAAAGGCATAACACCTTGCAGAAGACCATAATAGAAGGGAGAGTTGAAGGCAAACGTGCAAGGGGAAGACAGCGCTATAAGTGGGAAGATAACATCAAGAGATGGACAGGAAAGAGTCTATCGGAGTGCACCATCCAGACAAGAGACAGAAGACGTTGGAGATCCATTACAGCCAACCTTCGTTGTGGAGATGGCAACTGATGATGATGATGAGTCCTTTTTACCTGGTATTTTTTTTTTTTTTTTTTTTTTGCAACGTTTATGTATTGTCCATCAATGGAGAGAATATTTCCACAGAAAAATCACGAGTATCCAAGTCTTAAATGCATATGCACGAGTTGAATATTTTTTATTTATTTACTCATTCATTTCCCATATCACTCCGAACGTAAAACTGGACATCAACTGCATCTGATCTTCGAGCAGAAAGCCGGCACCAAAGCATACTCATGTTCTTGCAGTTATGGTTTCTTAAGCGACCTATGTTACATCCTGAAATCGCCAGCCTCCATGAACAACTTTATTTTAGTTTCCTCTTAGAACGTAATGTCATTGTTTTTTTTGTAATTAATCGACTTGGGGGAAATTCGCTGACGTGTGTGAGTACATGAGGTAACATTTGTGGTGGGATTGCACCGCCTCCTGTACGTGTCATGTAATTGTCCAAGCCATTAATGCCTGGTTATTCTAGTGTCTAATGTTACTTTGCATTGTTACTATTATACATGTACTAGCAATAACCCGTCAAAATTGACAGCTTTTTAATTATAGTGTGTTGTTTCTGTTACATGTATTACACACTTACATTTTAAGGTTATTTTAAAGAAAAAAAACAGTGACATTACGTAAGTAGACTCTTATTCATTTACTTTGCATTGATAACAATAATGTGGCCCACGTAGTTCCCTAAAACGTTCTGCATGCATGTCGTACAAGGCGACTAATATAAGGTTGGGCATGGGGCTAGTAATGTTATGTAAAACAGATTGCCCCAGAAACCACCGCTTTAAGAGCTTGGTGCAGCCTTCCTGTAAGGGGACTAGCTACAGTGGCTTCATGCTCCGTAAGGAGAGCATAAAACTCAGCCATTTCACAAACAACCAATATAACAAAGCTTCCTGTGGAGCATGCTACTCACTTAGTCGTTCTTCTTCTACCCTGGGGTGTAGAGGTTAGCAAGGTTCCAGTCCAGTCTTCATTCCTTCAGGGATGGTCTGATGTTGTCCCCCAGCGAACTCTGGGTCTTCCACTGGCGCATACGTCATCGGAAACTGTATGCAAATCTGATCTCAAACACCCTTTGACACCCAAGTAGGAAATTTACACGATATAAAGCACAGTTTTTATTGTATGTAAGATTTACAACATTTCAGAGTATTCTTAAAGGAAATTCCAACAACTGTGAATAAAGTATACTATCAGTGTACATCAATTTACATGTGTTACAGCTCGTCTCAAAATATCATCCGTAGACAAAAGCTAATATTCATTTTAATATCTTGGCATAGAGGAAAAGCTTTATGGGACAAAAAAGAGTTAACACAGTTGTGTGTAGCCTACGACTTAAAAAACTAATGTCCCATTTACAATCAGAAAATGTAGTCACTATCTGCTGTTGTCTTCATTAAACGTTGTGTGTTCTCTTATGCATATACACTGTAGAAGATAATCGTTTTTGATACATTGGAATGTTTTGCACGTATATTCTAGCCAGCCTGCCTATTTTCATGGAGTATTGATTGTACGACACTTCACGCTAGCAGGGAATTGATGAAGCAGGAAAGAAATCGTGGATTTGGCCACGATGAACGTACTTGAGCACGTAAACAGATAAAAGTTAGGAAGATTCAAAAGGTTGTACGTAGGTGGGAGTTGGTGGGAGTTGTAGGGAGCGCGGAGTACAACGTTTATGTATTGTCCATCAATGGAGAGAATAATTCCACAGAAAAATCACGAGTATCCAAGTCTTAAATGCACATGCACGCGTTGAATATTTTTTATTAATTTACTCATTCATTTCCCATATCACTCCGAACGTAAAACTGGACCTCAACTGCATCTGATCTTCGAGCAGAAAGCCGGCACCAAAACATACTCATGTTCTTGCAGTGATGATTTCTTAAGCGACCTATGTTACATCATGAAAGTGCCAGCCTCCATGAACAACTTTATATTAGTTTCCTCTTAGAACGAAGCAGTAGTACTATTCCTTCGCCTTCTCATGAGACCATTGAAGCTACACTTCAATCAATCAATACACTTTAGCTCCTTAAGGAGCAGAGGCCTTCAACAAACACATACTAGTTACTCTGGTCACGTGCTATCAGCTCAAGTTCTTTCCTCGTTTTCCTAATCAGTTTCACGTCTGTCGCCAGCTCTCTTCTCCATGTGTTTTTTGGTCTACCTCTGCCTCTCTTTCCCTGGAGATTACAGAACAAGGATTACCTTGTAATGCTATCAACAGGTTTCTTCAATGTGTATCCTATCCATCGCCAATGTTTTCTTTTCTTCTCTTGTTCCTCTGGCAGTTGTCTCGTTCTTGTCATAATTTCTACATTGGTAACCTTCTCATACCATTTCAATCCTTCTATTCTACGCAAGCACCCATTTATGACAGTCTTGTTATGTTTGTTTTTGTTGTTCTCCTTGTTTCAGAGCCATACAAGAGGACTGACTTAATATTTTAGATGAGTATTCTTATGTTCACGTTGGACTTGATTTCTCTTAATCTCCAGAAATATCCCAGGGCATTGGAAAACACCTGATTAGATATGCATTTATTTGTTCATAACTGCAGCTACATAATTTTCTACCCGAGGCAAAAAATAATTACAGCAATCCATTCCTTGTGAAAAAATAGACATGACTATCTACTTTCATGAAAAATAGACACGACTATCTACTTTCATGAAAAATAGACACGACTATCTACTTTCATGAAAAATAGACACGACTATCTACTTTCATGAAAAATAGACACGACTATCTACTTTCATGAAAAATAGACACGACTATCTACTTTCATGAAAATAGACACGACTATCTACTTTCATGAAAAATAGACACGCCAATCTACTTTAATGAAAAATAGACACGACTATCTACTTTCATGAAAAATAGACACGACTATCTACTTTCATGAAAAATAGAAGAATTGAAATGGTTCAACAAGATCACTATTGTGGAACAGATAACAAGAACCAGTGGAACAAGAGATGACAAGAACCAGTGGAACAAAAGATAACAAGAACCAGTGGAACAAGAGATGACAAGAACCAGTGGAATAAGAGATGTTAAGAACCAGTGGAACTAGAGATGACAAGAACCAGTGGAACAAAAGATGACAAGAACCAGTGGAACAAGAGATGACAAGAACCAGTGGAACAAGAGATGACAAGAACCAATGGAACAAGAGATGACAAGAACTAATGGAACAAGAGATGACAAGAACTAGTGGAACAAGAGATGACAAGAACTAGTGGAACAAGAGATGACAAGAACCAATGGAATAAAAGATGTGAATAACCAATGAAACAAGAGATGTGAAGATGGCGTTGGAGATGGAAACCTGTTGAAAACATTTCAAGGCAGTCCTTGTTATGGAATCCCCAGTGTAAGAGAGGTCAAGGGCAGACGACAAACAAACGAAGAAAAGAACTGGAGACAGAAATGAAAGATTGAGGAAGAGATAGAAAGACCTGGAATTGATGGCACTGGACAGACTTGACTTGACTTGACATACGTTTGTTGAAGGGTTGTGCTACTTAGGGAAATGGAGAGCAATGATGATGGTGATTATGATGATGATGGTGATGATGATGGTGATTATGATGATGATGATGGTGATTATGATGATGATGATGATTATGATGATGATGATGATGGTGATTATGATGATGATGATGGTGATTATAATGATGGTGATTATGATGATGATAATGATGATGGTGATTATGATGACGATGATGGTGATGATGATGATGATGATGATGGTGATTATGATGATGATGATGATTATGATACTGATGATGATGATCATAATGGGGATTATGATGATGATACTGATGATGATGATCATGATCATGATGGTGGTGATTATGATGACGATGATGGTGATGATGATGATGTTGATGATGGTGATTATGATGATGATGGTGATTATGATGATGATACTGATGATCATGATGATCATGATGGTGATTATGATGATGATACTGATGATGATGATCATGATGATCATGATGGTGGTGATTATGATGACGATGATGGTGATGATGATTATTATGATGATGATAATGATGATGGTGACTATGATGATGGTGGTTATGGTGATGATGGTGATTGTGGTGATTATGGTGATGATGACATGATGGTGATTATGATGATGGTGATTATGGTGATGATGACGATGATGATGATGATGATGATGGTGATTATGGTGATGATGACAATGATGGTGATGATGATGATGGTGATAATGGTGATTATGATGATGATGATGATGATTATGATGATGATGATGATGGTGATTATGATGATGGTGATTATGATGATGATGATGGTGATTATGATGATGATTATGGTGATGATGATGATGATGATGATAATGATGATGGTGATTATGATGACGATGATGGTGATGATGATGATGATGGTGATGGGGATTACGATGATGTGATGGTGATTATGATGATGATGATGATGGTGATTATGATGATGATGATACTGAAGATGATGATGATAATGATGATGGTGATTATGATGACGATGATGGTGAGGATGATGATGGTGATGATGGTGATTATGATGACGATGGTGATTATGATGATGATGATGATGGTAATATTATGATGATGATGGTGAATATAATGATGATGATGGTGATTATGATGATGATAATGATGATGATGATGATCATGATGGTGATTATGATGATGATACTGATGATGATGATGGTGATTATTATGACGATGATGGTGATGATGATGATTATGATGATGGTGATTATGATGAAAGTGATTATGGTGTTGATGGTGATTGTGGTGATTTTCTGAAAGTAAAGTAGGTGCGTACCTCTGCTTGAAAGACTGAACTGTCGTAGCAGAGTATTAGATTGTGGAACTGGACAATGACAACAACATTCCATCTGTTATACACAAATACTATGATCATAAAACCTCAATCTGTCAATGTAATCCAAACTAGGTTAAAAATTATCCCACTAATAAAGTTGGTCACATGATTAGATAACAAAGCATAGCGACGTGGACATAATAAATGATTCGTAGTTAAAGGCATCTCTCAGCAGTGAGATGTTAGACACGAGACTAGAATTTCCGTTTTATGATCCTCAAAGATAGGGATAAAATTGTATGGGTTAGAAAAGATTGTGTTGTATGTAGAGTAGCAGGGGCGGATAAGGAAAAAGATGGTGGCAAAAGAGGCCTGGCCCTTAGATATTTATAGTGAGAAAGTTAGAAGGAAATTTAAACAATACGACCAACATAATTGGTATTAATAAATAATACACATAAAGGTATGTATCAGGCATCGTGAGAAATAAAATAGGAAGCTAATAATAGCCCCTTCAGTCATAACTGACTATGGGAATGCACCCGTAAGGTGACAGCCCTCATCTGCTTATTGTCCTGGTGTTCCGTTCGACGTTTTCTCCTCTCGTATGCTTGCTGTGAGAGTTTCTTTTCGCCGAATCTGAGGTGTCGACGTAGATGCGTAGAAAGCTAGGCAAGAGAAAAAGAACAGAAGTTAAAGGATTTTCCGAGATTTCTGTTGTCTAGTTTTCTAATTTTTTATCTCTCACGAGTGCCCGAAACAAATTTTTTTGTTTTATTATTTATTTACTATTTATAGATCTCGGACTTTCCCTCTTTGTTTATTTATAACAATTATTAACTCTTAAAAGATTTTTTTTTTCTCTCATCTTTGACACAAGGGGTTTACAGTCGCTGTGATAGTTTTAAAGTTTAAGGTTGGTTGTTTTTTAGGTTTTTTAAAAGCATGGTAATGTTAAAATAGTTGTAAAGGAAATTCAGTGAGGATTAATAAAGTGTAAAATTATGGACAAAGAAGCAAGAACTTAGTGCAGATGTTTTAGCCCGAAAAACTGGCCTGTCGTCACGAGCGGCCGAGAAAACCAGCCCCTTACATCGTCCTTTAAGAGTTAAAATGGCTGTGTAGGAAAAAGACTCATGTAGCAAAATAAACCACAGCTTTCTGTCCAAAAAGTTGGTGCATGTTTTGAAGAGATCTCCCGGGCCTTATTCTTGTTCCTTGTTCCACGTGCACTTGTTTGGTTCTTGTTACCGTTCCTTATTGGAGGTATTGTCGTCATATGTCAGTCCTTCTATTCTACGTAATCATCTACAGGGTGTCGCAAAAAAAATGAATACACACTTTGAATATTTATTAATACAATGTCAATTAAGATACATCCAAGATTTATAATTCAAATTAAAGAGGACAAATGTGTAATTATTTTGAGCTATCGCATGTATATCTTCGGTGTATTTATGAAAGTCCGTAATTATCATTGAAAGAGATATGAACGCTTTTAATTACTTTTATCTTTAATTTTTCAATCTACTCATGCCAAATTATTTTAGGGAGCTGAAGGTTTTGTTCTTGGGCCAAGTCTGTCGCATTAGCTAATGTAAGCTTGTGTTGTAGGACTTCTTTGATATTGTCTGTTGTCGCATAGAGATTTATGATCAATAAATTTTCTATATTGTTTTCTTTTCTACCCGTGTCCTCTACTTTATTATCGCTCTTTTATCCTTTTCCTGTTTTTCGCATTCGTTCGTTTGCGAATATATATATTTTTCCCATTCTAACGTTACCTGTTTCTTTTCTCTTACCGAGAACGCATTTTATTACGTCAGATGTCAGTCTCTGCAGGTGAGCGAATAGTGCGAAATTCGTCTCGATAGACATGGGATGGCAGACATATAATCTAATATTTTCATCTGACACGGCGTGCTTCGGCCAGTTTTCGGCCTGAGGTGTGGAAAGCGCCAGACATACATCGCCCAGAATAGCCGTATGTCGGAGAAGGCGTTAAGACGCGTATTGACAGGTTATGGCAGGCTTCTGAGTTAATGTGAAGTGTTAGGAGAGGGGGAGATACCGGCACTATTTCGGATTTCGAAATAACGTGGGATGCTTTGTCTGTTTCATATATCCTAGCAGGAGTTTAAACGTGACTTCATTCTGTTCTCCAAATTTGCAGTAGACAGGTTGTTTCGTGCTAAAAAGAATAAGCTGTATAGCGAAGTCTGAGTTTGTTTCAGAAATTTTGCCGAGCTTCTAGACTACCAATAAATATAAGAAGATCATTCTAAGTTTGTGCGATAGCCTGTAGTTCTGTGTGGAGGTAATTATTATATATCTAGTAGAATTGAGTGTTTTAGTGATAAATCGCCTATTATATTTCACTAGTTTGTTTTTTGTGCAGAAGAAATTAATTTATAAGTCTCTTATATTCTCTAGGGACGTGTTTCAGTGAAAGCAGAATAAATTATAATTTCTAGCTTAAACTCATGCAGCTATAAATAAATTTAATTTAACTGCTAAATACTCAGTCGAGAATATTTTTTAAAACTAACTTATAACTGCACTGATTCATCATTGAGTATTGACGAAATACGTATGTATTTCTAATTCACGATGACTGATTTTGTGAATATAACTTATTTCACGGGAGATTTAAATGATAAGACAAGCTCTACGCTTGCAGTTTATAATGTAAGTTATAACCGAGGGAATAGTATGTATAAGTATTTTATATGTTGTTTTCTCTTTATTCAGGGAAACTGGGGTGACCCAACTTTGCCAGCGTTGAGTACTGAGTAGTATCTGTGAAGAACATAAACATTTTATTCTTAAAGACGTGGGTGTATAAAGTAAAACCTGTCTGGTATTGCATTGGCATCCAGAGCGACAGAGTACTGTTAAGGTCAAAAGGGAAGTGATCCTTAGTATGCTAAGTTGGTCAGAGTGAATTTAGAGTTGCGTCGCTTGTGGCGCTTGTTTACTTATTAGATGATTGAATTCTTTAAGAAATTTCCTCGTATGTTCGAGAAGTTTTTGTAAGTCAGAAATAAGAGCGTCGTGAGCGCTGATCATCTCGAGGGGTAAGATGTAGTTGTTCTGTATTGTAGAGCTGTGTATAGCTCGCAGCTAGTCCGTGAATGGACTGATCGGCTGTGTGTGAACGGCCGATTCTCGTGACTGGTTGAGCGGGAAATGTGTATCCCCGTGCAGTCTGTCCTAGGCGTTGACGGAGGAAAGTCAACCCTGAGTGTTTTTCTCTAAGTGTGTGTTCCCGACCAGTGTTCGGTGAAGATGTTTAGAGTGTTTTGCAATGTGTGTCTCGATGGAGACTTTTGTACAGGACTGTATTGAATATTCTTTCATGTGTTACATTATTTGAAGATAGTACGTACTTTGATATTAACTGCAGTGTGAAGATTAATGAAGCTATTATGAAGCTATTATGAAGGCCAGGATTTTGTACAGGCCGTATGATGCGTGATGCCATATGATGATGGATGGTATCCGCATGTCTGGTTTTGTGTGGTGTGCAGATGTGTTCAGTCAAAACAATGTTCATACAAAAATAACAGGGCAATCCACATAGGACGTCAGTAAACTCACGACGTATAAAGTCAATGATTCTTGTAACAGCCGTTGACGTTTTTCTTCATTATTTATTGTGGACGCCACAGTGACAAAATGGTTACGCGAATATGTAGGCACATCAAACAGTCATTATCACAGCAACATTCAATACAGCAATAGACGGTAGACAGCATTACAATGATGAGTCAGATGCATGTTATATTTCAAAGTGCTGTAAATGTAGTCAGGTGAAAAACTCCATCCTTTTCTATAACAGCCAGGAGATAACCAGATGTATGAGATCAGTTCACTCTCCTTAGTTTGACTTCAGCAAGACAGACACGTCTGCCGAAGTATAAATAATGTCCTCAAAAATATCCTCTAGATAATAAAGGTTTTCCAAACCTAGTTCATTTAACAAAGTAGCAAGTAATGGTCCTTGGTACCTGCATCAACCGATGCAGTACAATGCAGCGACATGTGAGCTGGGAAAAAACATCTCGTGACGACGACTTTCGAAGAAGACAGGCTATGAATCGAAATCGCTCACGACCCAAAATCGATAGAGTTAATGAAAAAAGTCAATTTACCTTGCTTTCAAGAAATACAGAAATATCACGCCTCCCGGCATGTGCAAATACACTAGAGGTATTATCCCGAATAAACGAAATATCCATAAGAGGACTACACATCCCTGACAGAACAAAAAAATAGCGGAGATCCCCTCTTCAACGAGGCATCTCTTTCGCCATTCCAAATCGCTCACTCCACTAGTGGTGGGCGGAAACCGATCGACCAAGAAGCAAGACAAGTCATGCGCAGTCCAGCGCAAAATGACCACAGCTCAAACTTAACTGCATTCGATACCAACGCGAGAAGACAAATGCTTACCGAGAAAAGTGACTATAAATTTCAAGCAGTTGTTGCCCTTGCGTTATAAAATAGATATTGAAATAAAACGATGTTGCGAGAATTTATCACGCAACATATCACCACCTCCTCCCGATTAAAAAAAAATGTGGAACATATTTTTTTTTTCAATATCAAAGAGCATGCGATAAGCGGCTCAAAACGCACGAATTATGCGCTGATAATTAACTAAATTGCCAAACAATAGGCTAATTATAGAGTGTCTGGTGAGGATATACCTCAACAGAAAAATAAATATGTCTCAAAAAATATTCACATCGGGGAGGTGTCACCAACAAACATCACGTTAGCATGTAAACACAATATACGTATGCAAGTTACTATAATCATCATTAAACAGCATACTCTAATATTGTCTTTAAAAATGGATGTACAAATCTGATAGGAAAATTTAAATAGTACATTCTTTGACATGTAATGACATAAGTACATAGTAAAGTTAAACTACATGACGATCCAGGACATATGCTCTGGTATTCCGAGGGTAAGTACACAATCTAGAACTCGTCATGCTTGATACTAATAAGGTAAGTCCTCAGCTCAACAATGACATTCTGAGAAAGTACAAGCAATATAATGCTAATTAATAACTAATATGCTTCATAAGGTACAATACATTATTAATAATTGTGGCTGTTTAGTAAACTAACGGCCCCTATATTAGTTACTCAGTCCTCTTCTATCATCTTAAAAAAAACGAACAGAAGAAGATGACAACAAAGCACGATAGTGTGTACATATAAAGTAAGTACAGATGTGCTAATCTATTGTAGAAATATAGGTGTGTTATGACTCTGTAATATATGGAAATATAGGACAGAAGTATTAGTTGGAGTCATGTGGGCATCTAGACAAAATGTCAGCCATCACATTATCCGCACCACGGATAGCTCGTACCGTGAAGTGAAAAGGTTGAAGAGCTATAGCATATCGAGTGGATCTCGAACTCTTCAAACTCTTAGTCTGAATAGCTGTAAGAGCTTTCTGATCAGTCTCTAGAATGAAATGTGCGCCCAGGAGGAATCTTTGTAGTTTTAGAATTGACCAAACCATCGCTAACAACTCACGGTCTAAAACCGAGTAGTTCCTCTCTGCCGCATTTAGTTTTCTAGAAATGTACATAACAGGATGCAGAGTATTTGCATATTCTTGCATCAGTGCTGCTCCAATCCCAGTGGATGAAGCATCACTCCGAAGAACAAAAGTCCTATCAAGAGTAGGTAATCTTAAGATGGGAGGAGAAGAAAATATATTCTTTATTTGGTCTAGTGAAGATTGGCATTCTTCAGACCAACGGACCAGATTAGGCGAACCTTTCTTCAACAATGTTGAGAGAGGTGCCATGATCGAAGATAAATTTGGAATAAATCTCCCATAAAATTGAATTAAACCTAAGAGACTCCTAACTTGTTTCTTCGTTTTAGGAACAGAGATGTTCAGTATTTTGGAAGTATTGTGGTCTTCTGTCTTCAAGAGACCATGACCAACACGATGACCCAGGAAAGAGATTTTCACCAAAACCAACAAAAGCTTTAGAAGGTTTTGCTGTCAAATTATTCTCACGTAGAGTGGACAGTAAGTCATATAACCCTAAATAGTGATCTTCCCAGGTATCACTGAAGAGACAGATGTCATCTAAGTATGCGATGACATCCGAACGATGTGACAGAATTCGACACATCATGCGAACGAAAGTGGCAGGGGCGTTCATGAGACCAAAAGGCATAACATTCCATTGAAATAGACCCCTAGGTGTAGAAAAAGCAGTAAGAGGTTTGGCATGCTCTGCTAAAGGCACTTGCCAATAACCTTTAGACAAGTCAAGTTTAGTGAAGAATCTAGAATTAGAAAGTCTAATCAGTAGATCTTCTAACAAAGGCATCGGTTCAGCGTCGAACTTTGTGACCTGATTCAATTTGTGATAATCAACGCAAATTCGTATGTTCTTATCCTTCTTCCGGACAATAACCATGGAAGAAGAATATGGTGAAGTCGATGGTTCAATTATATTTAATTGAATCATTTCATCCAATTCCTTTTCCACTTGCGACTGAAAGTGTATAGGAATAGGATACGGCCTAACCCTAATGGGATTATTGTCGGTAAGAATTATGTCATGTTCTATGACATCTGTGTGTCCAGGAATGTCAGTGAGAACATCCTGAAATGTTTGTAACATCGACGAGACTTGTCGATGTTCGTCACCAGAAAGTTTAGGAGAAACAGAAACGTTTTTCCAAGATTCCGTGGAATGTAATGGAACCACTGGAAGGGGAAGGTTGACATCAGAGAAGGTAGCTTCCTCATCCTGAATGACAGACAGGGATGAATAATGACCGTGAGGTGCAGGAGCATCATCCGTTGCCTGGAAAATAGGCAGCAAATAGTCCGGACGTTCGTGAAATTCCGAAAGCATGTTTATGTGGAAAGGTTTATGCTTTCCATCAATATCGACCACATAGTCAACATCGGAAATCCGAGAGACTATTGCATACGGACCTTTCCATGCAATAAGAAGTCTATTTTCCCTACTGGGGAGTAGGACGAATGCTTTGTCACCTGGACAAAGTTGTCGTAGACATCTATTCTTGTTAGCAAACTGCCTTGCCTTCTCTTTAGCAATTTCTGATGAAGCAGTTGCTAGCTTACATGCCTCAATGATCTTTTGTCTAAGAGCAATGACATACTCATATGAGGATTGAGTTTCATCGCTAATATCATCGGCAGTGATGAGATCGTGTAATAAAGACATAGGGCCGCGTGGACGCGCGCCAAAGACAAGTTCGAAGGGAGAAAATCCTGTGTGTTCATTAGGGACTTCTCTATAGGCAAAGAGAGCCGCGGGTAAAAACCCTGTCCCAATCTTGAGGATGATCTTCAGTTATCTTACCAAGCAAAGTCTTGAGCGTTCTATTCAGACGCTCAACTAACCCAATTAGACATAGGATGGTAGATACTACTGAGAGATCGTTCAATATGTAAGGTAGACATTACCTGTGACATAGTGTCAGATATGAGTTGAGTGCCATGGTCTGACAATATTTCTCTGGGGAACCCCAAGCGAGAAAATATCAACCAAAGAGCATCTGCGATATCTGTAGCAGATATGCTCTTAAGAGGAATAGCCTCTGGCCAACGTGTGCACATATCGACACATGTAAGGATAAACTGATGTCCTCTGGCCGACTTGACCTTAAAAGGGCCAATAATATCTATGGCCATTTTCTGAAAATCGGCGAAATAGGAATGTCAGCAGCCTGGATAGGCGCAGCATGTCGTGGTCCTCTAGATTTGACCTCCTGACATACCTTGCATGATCGGCAGTAAATACGAATGTCCTTATTGACAAAAGGCCAAAAGGAAAGCCGCAAGGACTCTCGACTTCGTACGGGAAAAACCCATATGTCCAGCACATTGCGAGTCATGAGCATGTTGCAATATTTGCACTCTCATGCTCTTGGGAACAAGAATTTGCGAATGTGCCGACGTAGTTGAATCTTGTACCATACGTACAAGTACGCCGTTTCTCATTGCAATCCAAGATTTTCTATTTGTATCCTGATTCGGATCACCTTTCTTCGCAAGAACGAAGAATTTTTTTAAAGAAGGATCTTCTTCTTGCAATTTTATGAAAGAGTCACGAGTAATTGCTAAGTGACTATCTTGGCTATCAACTTCATTATCACTATTCAGTGAAGTTTCGGGTGTTTGTAGAGCTTGTGCTCTTGTAACTACTGCATTTGTAGCTTGCATGTTATTATCTTCCCAAGCAGCAATCTGCTGTGGGGTACACTCCCTAACTCCGTGAATACGACCAATAATAAGGTCCGCAATTTGGATTAGGTAAGAGACAAGCATGCACATCTCCAGTAAAGAAAGGAGTGGCAATGCGAATTACAGCAGTAGGATATTTTTCTAGAGTGCCGCCAAATGTGACACATTTAATAACCCTTCCTGTAGCACAAGATGGATCTACAAGCGATTGTCTAACACCAATAGTGGTGAATCCGGAATCGAAAAGTAGTGAGACCGGAGTATCATTAACAAGACCCTTATGTAGAATTAAAGAACCCCTCCCGTCATGCGCAACAGCAGCAGGAAGAGCGGGAAGTGGGTGACCACAACTCAAAGTAGTTATGGTACCCGGTTCGAATAAAGTACTGCATTGGGGGCATTTGTTTGCTCTCTCAAAGTCAAAAGGAGAACCAGTGACAGCGTCAAAGTTTTTACTATCAACAACATGATTACAGGCTCCCTCAGTTTCCTGTTGTACAGCATTAGCCTGCTGATATCTCTTTTTTTTGTGTTGAAATCTACCCCGACTATTATTACCTCTGAAGTTATCAAAGTTATTATTATCTCTGCAGTTATTATTGTCTCTATTGTAATTGTTATCCTGGTTCGAATTCCAGTTTCCACGATTACTATCATGTTCACATTGATGCGAACATCTATTTGTTTGGTTCTGAGGTCTTCGGCAGGAATAACCTCTATTACCATATCCTCTTTTGAAATGCCTATAATTATTAGGGTGATAGTAACGAGTACTATCAGGTTGTCTCCAATTCTTCGAAGAAGAATCACCATGAAATTGATTTCCATGATTTTGACAGAAATTACCGCTACTCTTTCTATCAAAATTTTGTTGGAATCTACGAGCAAAGTTTTGGCCATACGGAGCTGCCGAAGCAACTGGTAAACCTTCTTTCACCTTAGAGTTACCCATGGTTATGTGTGGGTGCGCAGTTACGTATTGGCAACAGAAATCTTCCATTTCTTTTATTGTTTTAGGTTTACGTTCATGAAGGTAAGCAAGGAAAGACTCATTGACAGACGACATGACTTTGTCTCTAAGTATTAAGTCCATAAGTCCTTCATAAGTTTTTTCCGTCTTAGATAGTTCAACCCATCGTGAGAAAGTAATGCGTATTCTTGCAATAAACTCGGAGAATTCAACTCCATTTTCAGGTAACATGTTTTTAAATTGTAGACGATAGCCGTCTTCGTTAAGCTGATATTTCTTTAACAAAGCGGCCCTGACAACCTCATAATTGTTCTTGTCAGGTTCATCCACCATATTTAATATACATAGAGCTTTACCTGTCAGTAGCCCTGATAACTGATAAACATATTTTGCTTTGTCTATGTTATGAGCTGTACATGCTTGTTCAAATCTGTCCAGATAGAACATTATGTCATCACTGGAAGGACTAAATGTTGGTAACTTAATCTTAAAAGTATCATTATTAGCCATACCAGAAGATGAACCCTTGTTTGAATCATTACCATTACTCATGCTTGTCAATTTCAATTTTTCCAACTCTAAAGCTAAGACCTTTTCTTCATGTTCCATTTTTGCTTTCTCTTTCCTCTCATCAGACTCTCTCTGTAATATTCTTTCCTCAGCCTGAGCCTCTTTTTGAAGTCTTTCATTTTCAGCTTCTTTTTCAAGTCTTTTATTTTCAGCCTCTTTTTCAAGTCTTTTATTCTCAGCCTCTTTTTGAAGTCTTTCAGCTTCTAGCTGTAGCTGGAGTTTTCTTTCCTCAGCTTCTGATTCCCTTTTTTGTTTTTCCATTTCCATTTGGAATCTCTTTTCATCCACCTGCATCTGCAGTTTCTTTTGTTCAGCTTCCATCTGCAGTTTCTTTTGTTCAGCTTCCATTGCTTTATCATATCGAGCAGTTGCAAATTCTTCTAACTTATCACCAGTCTTCCCAAGCAATTTACCCTGCTCAATAAGTGCTCAAATGTAGACATGATGAGTAATATATAAGTCCAAAACCTGAAATAATTAACTAATTTATTTCAAACCTAAGTGTAACAAGTCTTAATTAAGCACTTGTATATTCACATCACATTATATTATCCCAGTCTCTGTGGGAAACAAGTCTCCAATCAAAGAACTTGTATATGAAATATCAACACTCAATTATTGATCATAAGTGCACTTCTCATTCAATAGTGCACGACACTATTCATCATTCATTTATCATCAGTGTAGTAGTAACAGTGCATTAGCATAGCCCATTAACTAATTACTATAACTGTAAACAATGACTATGTAAACACATGCAGAATGTAAACATTGAAAATGTAAACAATGCAAACAATGTAAACAATAACAATGTAAACAATAACAAAGATCAGCAACAATACAAAAACGTTCGCAGAAATCAACTAAAAATAAAGCAGAAATTAATGAAATATCACAAAAAATGTGACGATATCTGCGATAGAATTAAACAAAATACATGACACCACAGTGTATAAACAAAAATGTTGTATGAAACTAAATTATAGACAAGAGTAGGCTAACAAATACAAACAAATCAAAACAAAACTAAAGAATGCGAAATAATAACGAAAACAATATTAAAACATGTCATCACAGCTAACATAAATAGCAACAGAAGTCGCTTAGCAAATTCCAGTATTGGAAATTTGCAAACCCTACAGAAAACGCTCACAATAGACGACCTCTATGACGTGGCATAATCTAACGGAGAAACCACCCAACCGAGAACCCGCTGAAATATAAACATATAAATATACAAATAACATATAAACATATAACATATAGAATGAGATGATACACAGAAGACTCAGCAGAAGTATAAGGGCACAGTTTACATACAAACAGGCCACTTAACTTATAGGCTTCCAATCGTAGAACAGCAGAAAAAACGGATGTCAATCAACGTCCTAAAGAGCGAAGCTCCAACGATGATGGCACATCTGAACTGCTTCCACTGCTAACACGATGGTACAAGAGCTTCTGAAATACTGTGTGTTGAGTTGTTTCGGCACTTGACCTTCTAATCCAAAAGTAAGTTGATGGAAATCGGTACTTGGCCTTCTTCAGAAAACAACCCGTTTCAACCGGCACTTGACCTTCACAAAAACGACAGCACTGGAACCTTGACAGCAGCAACTTGCTTGACTTGCGTAAAAGATAACAGCAGTCCGAGTTATCCGGCAACATGTAACAACGCCGGGTACTGTCAAATTCTTGTTTCCGTCAAAAAGTTGAAATTTTGACTTTTACCGGGCAACGCCGAGTACTTTGAAAATTTTGAAGATGTTGACTGTATTGAAGAATGTTAATTTCTTGAAGGATGCTGATGAATTCTTGTTGAAAATGAAGTGGGTAAGGGACCCCGTGTTTGCTGGTACCAGAATCAAACCAGCTTATGGCCACCAAATGATGCATGATGCCATATGATGATGGATGGTATCCGCATGTCTGGTTTTGTGTAGTGTGCAGATGTGTTCAGTCAAAACAATGTTCATACAAAAATAACAGGGCAATCCACATAGGACGTCAGTAAACTCACGACGTATAAAGTCAATGATTCTTGTAACAGCCGTTGACGTTTTTCTTCATTATTTATTGTGGACGCCACAGTGACAAAATGGTTACGCGAATATGTAGGCACATCAAACAGTCATTATCACAGCAACTATCAATACAGCAATAGACGGTAGACAGCATTACAATGATGAGTCAGATGCATGTTATATTTCAAAGTGCTGTAAATGTAGTCAGGTGAAAAACTCCATCCTTTTCTATAACAGCCAGGAGATAACCAGATGTATGAGATCAGTTCACTCTCCTTAGTTTGACTTCAGCAAGACAGACACGTCTGCCGAGTATAAATAATGTCCTCAAAAATATCCTCTAGATAATAAAGGTTTTCCAAACCTAGTTCATTTAACAAAGTAGCAAGTAATGGTCCTTGGTACATGCATCAACCGATGCGTACAATGCAGCGACATGTGAGCTGGGAAAAAACATCTCGTGACGACGACTTTCGAAGACAGGCTATGAATCGAAATCGCTCACGACCCAAAATCGATAGAGTTAATGAAAAAAGTCAATTTACCTTGCTTTCAAGAAATACAGAAATATCACGCCTCCCGGCATGTGCAAATACACTAGAGGTATTATCCCGAATAAACGAAATATCCATAAGAGGACTACAAATCCCTGACAGAACAAAAAATAGCGGAGATCCCCTCTTCAACGAGGCATCTCTTTCGCCATTCCAAATCGCTCACTCCACTAGTGGTGGGCGGAAACCGATCGACCAAGAAGCAAGACAAGTCATGCGCAGTCCAGCGCAAAATGACCACAGCTCAAACTTAACTGCATTCGATACCAACGCGAGAAGACAAATGCTTACCGAGAAAAGTGACTATAAATTTCAAGCAGTTGTTGCCCTTGCGTTATAAAATAGATATTGAAATAAAACGATGTTGCGAGAATTTATCACGCAACACCGTATTTGATATTAACTGCAGTGTGAAGATTAATGGAGCTATTATAAAGCTATTATGAAGGCCAGGATTTTGTACAGGCCGTATTTGATATTAACTGCAGTGTGAAGATTAATGGAGCTATTATAAAGCTATTATGAAGGCCAGGATTTTGTACAGGCCATATTTATAACTGCGGTGAAGGCAGTCTTTGAGGGATTTAGCTATTGTGCACGTTCGATGAGGAGTGCACTATTATTCTGTAATTGAGCTCTATGAAGAAGACATTTAAGAGTCGGAGACTTATCGACTTTATAAGGCCATATTTATAACTGCGGTGAAGGCAGTCTTTGAGGGATTTTGCTATTGTGCACGTTCGATGAGGAGTGCACCGCTATTTATAATTGAGCTCTAAGAAGAGACAGCGCTGATGATTTCATATATTATTACTGGAGGGATCCAGGAACGTATATTAGTAGCACTGCGATGTTTGCAGGCTACCGAAAGAGAGAGCGCTGATGATGGTTATTATAGTACTGCGATGTGAGCAGTCTTTCTGGATGAGGCCATATGTATGAGGCCGTATTTATAACTACGGTGGATGCCGTTTATTAAGGAACATTGTTAATGTGTACCTTCGATGAGAAGTGCGCCACTATGTGCGGTAACTGAGCTCTGTGGGGTGTTTTGAGCTTATGAATTCACTTACCTGATGTTTTGTACTTTGTGCTGTAATTTTCGTCTGTGTCATTGTGACAGTGTGTAGCGTTAATAAAACTGTTCATTAACTGTTACCAGTCGTTCTATCTACGCTACATGGCTTCTATGTGTGTTGCTGTGACGGGTGAATGCACCAATACACAACTTACTGTTGAACAGTCCAGGCAGTGACAGTAGTAACATATTTATAAATAGCCCTGTGTGGGCATGGCCTATAATCAGAACCATTTAGTCGTCATCATTACTGTACAGCTATCAACACAAGCCATACTTTTACAGTGGTGGTTTTCAGTCAAGTTGGTTTCCAGTCATTTAGGGGGTGCTACCCAATACAGAAAAGGTATACTGCAAAAAAAAAAGACAAAAACAAGTACCCATTCCCTAAACTTTTAAGGTTTAAATAAAGTAACGGGCCTAGCGCGCCAGATTTAATTCTTTCTGAGAGAAAACCTCAAGTACATTTCAGCCCTGGTGGCAAGTAAAATATTACAATAATATAAACATTTCGACGGAGTTGTGGCTAGTGGTGGTGTGACCAAATAAAGTCCTATACTGAGAGAAGGCAGTTACCTGACATTCCTAATGTTACCAACAGATTACTGGGGACAATGAAGATAGAGATGTATATATATAGGAAGATATTTATTTGTTTTGTATACTTGTTATGTTTGGAAATATTTGGTAATAATATTTTGAGTCTGAGATTAGTACTCTAGTCAAAGGGCGAATACTCATTTTTTGTTTCGAGTGAAAGTAAATATATAGTCGCCCCACTTGAATATAGTTGAAAGGTTAACATTAGCGCATGCCCAATGAGACGATTAGTCGTCGTTGGCGCTTCCGTGATGACGGACGGATCTTGAAGGCTGTCGGACATATGAGAGTCCGAAGTTTTTGTTCATTGTGATTGATTCTGGGGAAGAGAGGAGTTTTCTCTCAGTATACTATGATGGCCGATACTTCTCCCAGAATATTATATGTTAGTGTGCTAGTTACTAGTATTTTCTGAACTGAAGGTAAAGAAGGAACATTTTCTAAAACTTTACCTAGGCCTAACGACGCCATAGATGTTATATCATCTATTTATATATTTGATGGATCGTATGTAGACGATTCCTGTACTAGCAGCACTATGAGTGGACATATGTAACATTCCTTATGGGTATGGAAAACCCAAAGACATTAGATGAGCAAATGAACGGAACTTTCATTTGTAGTGAGGATATCTTTTGGATGAACACCGCTCACTGGGACCGGCGCCATTTTGAATCCCACTGTTGGTCTGTTTTGAATTGTCAATCGGAGAACGGAGATATCTTATTACCTGATGGCGATACCAGGACCTACATTGTATTGAAGTCTACTCTTTGTTATTTGAGATTGTCAACCTTAAAGAGAAAGACCCTGTTGAAGTTAAAGCCTAAAAGACTTAGCCTGAAAGATGTAGTCAGCAGAGGGTCTGGAAGGGGACATTGTGATGACCATTATTATTGTTAACTCAAACTGATGCGACTAGTCAGTGGAGGTATGAGACGATAGACTATCATAACTATATATTTGCTCCTATCGTTCAATTATATTTACATGCTATGAGATTGCCAAATTTCTGTTGCCACCCATTTGTCAAGTATCCAATGATTTGTTGTGTCAACCTGTTCCAATGACTGTCAACCGTGCTGTCAGAGTGTGTATCATTAAACTGTCTAAAACGTCTACAGTAGTTCCAGTTATCATTGACTTCCAGCCGTGAGGGTATGAGTGCATTATTACCAACTTGTCAACTCTACAGAACCATTTATGCATTCGCGTGTTGAAACTCATACTAACACTCATTGTCAACAATACATTCTTGTCGGGGCCTCATTACGTTCCGGACAAGGTGAACCTATATGACCAACACTGTGCCGGGTTTGAGTTGACCACTTAATCTCATCAAGCCCTTATTAACGTGGTGTCCTAAAAAGAAGCGTTATCACCTAATTACTAGAAACCTAAGCTATTGACACTGTGCTCGCTGTTAACGTTCGTGCCTGGACAATTTTAATGTGACAGAACCAGATATCCTAAAATAAGTATAACCAAGAAAAGTTCCCTGAAGCAGTGAATTCAACCCGTCTTTTTGGAACTGGGGTTCTCTTGGCCAAGACTACCATTGGAGAGTCTGTATGTGCATGTCCTAAAAATTGTGTTTCCAGAAGTTGCTACCAAACCTGTAAGTAAGACTGAAAGCACGTGATCACGGCTGACCGAATAGAGTGAATGCAGGAATGAGTGATTCCTTTATTGTTGTATTTTGGCACCCATTTTGCTGTCTTAAATTTCTTTATGCAAGTTGTTTTGTTGCTAACAATATTTTTCTTAGGATAGATCAGAGTATCCAAGTCTGTTCATACCTTTAAAGGGAAATCTTAGACTAAATTCATATGTTTCCGTGAACTCTTTGGGGGCTATCACTTTTCTTCTAACAGGACTGTGGGCTATACATCGAGGGAAAAGATCATACCAACGGGTCTATCATTCGTGTAGCAATTCATTGACTTTATACTATTTTTTGTATATGTTTGATGTAATTTTATATGTTGTGATGGAAGTTTTATTTTGATAATTAAACTTCACAATTAAACTAATCAGTGTGGCGGTCAGTTCGTTCCCATTTATCTATATTTTCATTGTCATTGGTTCACGTCTGTGTGTCTATTGTAGTCACTTATGTGTGTGTGTATGGGAGGTATATATATATACTATATATTATATTAGTTTGTCTGACTAATCTAACTCTGTTGTAGATGATAAGCTGACTGAGAGAAGCTTCTCGAGTGTCAGAGACAGAATCTACTATATTTCCTCCATCTCACCCGTGAAATCTATTTCTATTTTTTCACCTCCCACTGAGCTATCACTTATTTCTATGTCTATTCAGAAGGGACCAAACTAAGTCTTAATCACCTATCACAAATCTACGACACAAGGTTGCCAGTACGACAGAAAATGCGTAGATTTTCAAGTCAACCAGGTATGTTGGGCTCGCCAATAATTGATAGGCTATGTAATACAAGTGAAGAACAATAGACAGTAGCTAGTCAGGGAAAGCGAGGAAACAGTTAGACAGTGTCTGCCTAACGAGTAGGAAATAATAGACCTTTTGGCTAAAATCATCACCCCTGGCGGTTTAGGCCAGTCTTACCAATTGATACGCCAAGCAGAGCATAGAAGAAATAAAAAACAAGAATCAGAAGAATTGAATCAAAAATGTTTAAGAGACAAATGATTTAATATAAATGAAACAATTTAGAAGGAAGATAAATCTCGACAGCAGTAGTTGTTTTCCCATCGTGAACGCCTAACATCTAGAGACATCTAGAACATACTGAGGCAGTAAGGAAGAATGAGAGAGCAGAGACATTGAGAAAATAATTGATTTGAAATTGTGTTGTACAAGGTTGGCCAACCTCAAGGGAAGGTTGGACCCATTATTTCACATCTTCCACATTATATGTAAATAAAATTTCATCGTTTTTTATACTGCTGTCGGAGTCAAGTCACTCATCTATTGTTGATATCATTCGTCAACTGTCTACGTAAACTGTTGTTTGTATTGCATCAAGTAAGAAATTACTTTTACACCATCAACCACAACCCCCGCCTACTGTTAGGGTTGTGATTACGAACCATTATACATCATCAACAATCACTCATCATCATTCAGAGTTTTCTGCACATTGGACACACTATTAACATTACTTTCTCAGCTTATGTCAGACAAAGTAGTCAGTGGGGACATCACGCCTGATGGCGTCTTGTAGGACAGCAACAAACGTGTCTCCACGTTGCTTGGTCTGAAGCCATCCTTCGTGCAGTGCTCCAGCTCTGGTTCATGCTTTGCATCTCGGCAAATCCAGTTCTCGGCCAAATTGTTTTCTCGTCGGCCTTTCTTTCGCATTCCTTCTGGGGGTCCTTAGCAGTTGTTGGTATGGTGTCGTGGTCTCTGAATACTAAAAACAACAAAAACACAGTCAGAAAGTTACAGACTTTCATAAATAGGTGTTGCTTAGAGCAGAAGGATTGAAATGTATGACAAGACCACCATGGAGAACAGTACGGTTAATGCCAAAAAACAAATATTGACAATTAAACTTATTATCTCAAATTTTTAGACACTACACACCCCAATTATAAACCCATCATTGGGTGAACGGGATAATTTTCTTCATAAATTAAAAGAAATTTGCTTCGATGGAGCAGTAGTTATATTCTTTAATGGTCTGTTCAGACACCCCTCGGGGGAACTTCCTGCCTCATGCACACTCTTTAACCACCTTGTAAGAAATGCTCAGTAGTGCGCTGAAGCCACATTCTTTAACTCTTCATCAGGGAGAAAGGGTTGAGGGTGCCAATTTTTGCACAGCGGCATTTGTACACTTGTAAAATGTTTATATTCATAGAGGGTCAAATAGATGTTTAAAGCTCTAGTATGTACGCCAGTGGGATTTTACAGACGTGCATTTGAGCGCAGCAAATGATATTTTTTTAGATGTTAATAGTGAACGATCGAGCACCAGTATTAAAACCTAGGGATGGCGCGGGAGATCGCACTGACAGATGAGTTTGCTAGAGAAATCAACGTCCAAGAAAGGGGGATCCAGAGATTCATCGTCCTGAGCAGACGTTATTTTTTCCGTGGTCTATCCCAAGTCTAGGGGTGACACGGCACATGAAGTTGATAATGATCCATTATAAGATCAGGATGGACTGTTATTCTTGAGCGAAGAAATATGCCAAGTAATCTTGCATCTCGCCAATTATCAAATAGTCAACAACCAAAAATGTACCATAAAATGAAAATAGCTTGATCTTAAACTAATTTCTGGTGTGCTGAATGAAAACGAAAATGACATGGTAAAAAATGTTGATTGGCTCTAGTTTTCAACGATATATGCTACGTAGTTTATTTACAATTTACGGTCAATTTACTATATATGACGCAAAACTGTTGTGGGTGTTGATTGCATTAATTTTTTCTAATGACCAATAAAAAAAAATCAATAATTGTAACTAGTAGTTGATGATGCAAATCTACTAATTGATTTACATCACCTTTGTGTCATAAAATATGCTTATCTCCGATTAAAATTTTGGGGGGGGATTTGTTAGTGCATTTGTCCTTATCAAAAGTATCGTAGTTAGAAATGCCTAGGACATGTGTGAACAGTGCTAATAATTTATGTTATATATGTGGTGAGGTGACACTTGTATCACAAAAACTAAATATAACTAAAAGTTTAGATTTTAAGAAAAGGCTACAGTTTGTATTTTGGCTGCAGAATAGGAATCAAGATAAGAGCTGGGCACCACACATATGCTGCAATACATGTGCAGCACATCTTAAACTGTGGTTGACTGGCAAAAGGCAAGCTATGCCTTTTACAATCCCAATGATTTGAAGATAGCCCACTGATCACCTCAACAACTGTTACTTTTGCATGGTCCCTCCAATTGAGAAAGGCTATCAAAGATGAGAAAAAATGGACTCTGGAATATCCAAACATCCCCTCTTCAATCCGTCCGGTTCCCCATGGCGATGACCTACCAGTTCCCAAAGTGCCAGAATCATTTTCAGCTGCTTCCTTTGATGAAGAAGAGGACATTGGTGGTCCTGAACCATCAACCTCAAGCGACCCAGATTTTGAGCAAACTACATCTACTAACCCACATTTAATAACCAAGGTGAACGGAAATGATCTTGTAAGAGATCTGAATTTACCGAAGAACAAGGCGGAGCTTTTGGGTTCCAGATTGCAACAGTGGAATCTCCTAGCAGAAGATGTTATAATTTCTGTGTATAGGAACCGCCAGAAGCCGCTTATTACATTCTTTTTCAAAGAGGGTGACCTTTCTGCGTGCCACAACATTTCTGGCTCTGGTTTAATGGCAGCCCTCAAAATCAATTACATACCGGAAGAGTGGAGGCTTTTCATTGATTCATCCAAGACGAGTCTTAAAGTTGTTTTGTTGAATAATGGTAATGTGTTACCGTCAATTCCAGTTGGTCACGCAGTTCATATGAAAGAAACTTATGAAAACAAAAAGCAGCTTTTGAAGTGTATAAACTACGATCATCATCATTGGTCACTTTGCGGTGACTTAAAAGTGGTCGCTTTTTTGCTTGGACTACAGGGTGGATACACCAAGTACTGTTGCTTTCTCTGTGAGTGGGATAGCCGTGCACGAAGTGACCATTACATCAGAAGACATTGGCCAGTCAGGCAGTCATTGCAGCCTGGCAGTAAGAACGTTGAGAACCCAGCACTTGTCGACACCAGCAAGATTTTGTTGCCACCCTTGCACATTAAGCTGGGTCTCATGAAAAACTTTGTCAAGGCAATGGAGAAACAGATGAGGCTTTCAAATACCTCATCAGAAAATTTCCAAGACTGAGTGAAGCTAAAATAAGAGAGGGAGTATTTGTTGGTCCGCAAATTCGAAAACTTCATCATGATGACGAGTTTCTTTGCGTGTTGCATGGCAAGGAAAAAGCAGCATGGCTAGCATTTAAGTCAGTGTTGGACAATTTTCTTTGAAACAACAGATCTGATAATTACAATGAAATTGTAGAAAATCTCCTTCTGAAGTATAAGAGTCTTGGCTGCAACATGTCTTTGAAAATTCATTTTCTAGATTCTCATCTGGATTTCTTTACGTCAAACTGTGGAGCGGTCAGTGATGAGAATGGTGAAAGATTTCACCAGGACATTGCTGCTATGGAGACAATGTATCAAGGCAATTAGAGCCCTTCAATGCTTGCTGATTACTGTTGGACTGTGACAAGAGACACCTCATCGATTGACTACAAGAAGCAAGCAAAGAGAGCTCAAACAGCGACTGAATAATGACGGAATGGGTTCAAATGTACCTTTTTAAAACATGATATGTGAACTTTAAATAATGTTTTTATTTTTTATATCATTTTATGTTGAGATATCAATTAATAGAGTATGTAACCCACAATTTTTATAATGCTTAAGTAGAAAGACTAGCTTGTTACACCCAGAGAATTAAACCAAGTCCGCCGCATACATTATTTGTATTACTTGTAATGTAAATTGATCATTTAAAAAAAACCAGAGCCAATTGGTGAATTTATATTTGATATTTGAATCAGGCATGTCAAAATCAATAAGAAATGGTATAGATTTAATTTCTGGTACATAATAACTTTTGAAAATTTTATTGAGTAGTGAGCCAGAACCGGCTGGTTGTTGGTAAAAGTATATAGCCTCAGATTTTTTGACGTATTCTCCATTACCGTTACTGCAGTGCTTTAGCTTGACCAGTTATGTCGGCTGCTAGTGCGTTCAGTTAAGGCTAGGAGATATTCTGATCTTTATTTTAAATATATGCTCAATGCTATAAACATGGTTACCATTTGTAAACACGAGTTACCAACTCGCTGTCGTAGAGCGTCCGCTAATTTTGCTCAATACGACAGCGGTTAGTGCGGTCGGCCAACGTCCGTAGTGCAATTTTTATCTACATGTATATCCTGCTATAACCATGCTGTTGGTTAGGCTTGTTGTATCCATGATGTCAAAGTCTTACCGTGATATTGAAGATGTCTCGACATTTATTTCTCTAAAACGAGTCCAGTGTATTTTACGTTGACAGTTGGAGACACTGTTATGGACCAATCATGACCGTTACCTCAATCTGGGTTACCATTAGTCGTACAATTGTATACGACAAAGCGACAGCCCTCAGTAATCTTCGCGTTATCAGGTAATTCATCATTTAGAAGTAATCGGCTACTCAAAGTAGGCCGGACATTCCAACGGGGTGCTGCACTAGTGGCGGGTACAAGAGACGTTAGCAGTATCAACACATTGAGTTTCATAAATTACACTTAGTCAACAACATTTTCAAAGTTTTTTGTACCAGAAATTTAAAATGTACCATTTCTTATTGATTTTGACATGCCGATTTCAAATATCAAAATTAAATTCCCCAATTGGCTCTGGTTTTTTTTTTAATGATGAATTTACATTACAGTAATACAAATAATGTATGCTTGTTTACTTCTCTGGGCTAAACAGCTAGTCTTTCTACTTCAGCATTATAAAAATTGAGGTTACATACTCAATTAATTGATATTTCAACATAAAATGATAGAAAAAAAATAAAAACATTATTTAAAGTTCACATATCATGCTTTAAAAAAGACACATTTGAACCCATTCCGTCATTATTCAGTCGCTGTTCGAGCTCTCTTTGCTTGCTTCTTGTAGTCAATCGATGAGGTGTCTCTTGTCACAGTCCAACAGTAATCAACAAGCATTGAAGGGCTCCAATTGCCTTGATACCTTGTCTCCATAGCAGCAATGTCCTGGTGAAATCGTTCACCATGCTCATCACTGACCGCTCCACAGTTTGACGTTAAGAAATCCAGATGAGAATCCAGAAAATGAATTTTCAAAGACATGTTGCAGCCAAGACTCTTATACTTCTGAAGGAGATTTTCTACAATTTCATTGTAATTATCAGATCTGTTGTTTCCAAGAAAATTGTCCACCACTGACTTAAATGCTAGCCATGCTGCTTTTTCCTTGCCATGCAACACGCAAAGAAACTCGTCATCATGAAGAAGTTTTCGAATTTGCGGACCAACAAATACTCCCTCTCTTATTTTAGCTTCACTCAGTCTTGGAAATTTTCTGATGAGGTATTTGAAGCCTCATCTGTTTTCTCCATTGCCTTGACAAAGTTTTTCATGAGACCCAGCTTAATGTGCAAGGGTGGCAACAAAATCTTGCTGGTGTCGACAACTGCTGGGTTCTCAACGTTCTTACTGCAGGCTGCAATGACTGCCTGATTGGCCAATGTCTTCTGATGTAATGGTCACTTCGTGCACGGCTATCCCACTCACAGAGAAAGCAACAGTACTTGGTGTATCCACCCTGTAGTCCAAGCAAAAGAGCGACCACTTTTAAGTCACCGCAAAGTGACCAATGATGATGATCGTAGTTTATACACTTCAAAAGCTGCTTAATGTTTTCATAAGTTTCTTTCATATGAACTGCGTGACCAACTGGAATTGACGGTAACACATTACCATTATTCAACAAAACAGCTTTAAGACTTGTCTTGGATGAATCAATGAAAAGCCTCCACTCTTCCGGTATGTAATTGATGTTGAGGGCTGCCATTAAACCAGAAATGTTGTGGCACGCAGAAAGGTCACCCTCTTTGAAAAAGAATGTAATAAGCGGCTTCTGGCGGTTCCTATACACAGAAATTGTAACATCTTCTGCCAGGAGATTCCACTGTTGCAATCTGGAACCCAAAAGCTCCGCCTTGTTCTTCGGTAAATTCAGATCTCTTACAAGATCATTCAGTTCTACTTGGGTTAGTGGATGAGTAGTTTGCTCAAAATCTGTGTCACTTGAGGTTGATGGTTTCAGCGGACCACCAATGTCTCTTCATCAGTGGAAGCAGCTGAAAAAGGATTCTGGCACTTTGGGAACTGGTAGGTCATCGCCATGTGGTACGGAAGTATTGCAGAGGGGGGATGTTTGGATATTCCAGTCCATTTTTTTCTTCTTTGATTATGCCTTGACCCGAATTGGAGGGACCATGTTTACAATTGTAACATCTGTGTTGATATGATCAGCTGGGGCTCTCAACTGCAAATTCATTGGGACTGCACTTTTCAAAAAAAGGCATAGCTTGCCTTTTGCCTGTCGAACCACAGTTAACTTTGAGTGCTGCACATGTATTGCTAGCATATGTTTGTGGCACCCAGCTCTTTGTTGTTTGGTTCGATCGGTATTCCGCACCACTAGTGGGACTGTGATACGCGATTCTGGAATGGCGAAAAAGAGATGCCTCGTTGATAGAGGGGATCTCAGTTTTTTTTTGTTCTGTCAGGGATGTGCTAAACCTCTTATGGAAATACATCGTTTAGTCTCGAGATAATACCTCTAGTGTTATCCACATGTCGGGAGGCGTGATATTTCTGTGTTCATCATGAAAGCAAGGTAAATTGGACTTTTTCATTTACTTCTAGTAACGGATTTTTATTGGTCGTGAGCGAAAAAATTCGATGCAATCGCCTGTCTGCGAAAAGTTCGTCGTCACGTCAGATGTTTAAATTACCAGCTCACTAAATAAACTCGTAGCATTGTATCTTGAACTCGGTTGATGCCATGTACAAGGGCCATTATTGCTACTTTGCCGTTAAATGAAATAGGTTTTCAGAACACCAACAAAATTAGTCTAGAGGATTTTCTTGAGGACAAGTATTTCATTACTTCGGCAGACGTGTCTGTCTTGCTGACTAGTCAAACTAATTAGAGTGAAACTGTTCATACATCTGTTGATCTCTGCCCGTTGCGTATAGAAAAGTGATGGAGTTGTGGCTATCTGACTACATTTGACTGCACTAAAAAGAAATATAACATGCATCGAGATCATCATTGAGAGATGAACTGTCTACCGTTCGTTGCTGGTCATCTGCCTTCGTTGCTGGTGGGGAATGATGTTGATGTGCAACTACACATTTGAAGTAACATTGTTGGGTCATACTGTGGAGTCACCAATAAAAATAATGACTTAGAAAAACGTCAAGCTGTTCTCAAGACTCCATTGGACTTTATACGTCAGTGAGTTGATGACTGCTACGTTCCTCAACATGGATTGCCCAGTTTTATTGCTGGCAAGGTTAGCCCTGAACAGGGTGCTGGTCCTTGGACTAGGAACACTATCTAACATACAGCGCTTGATAAGAGTGCTAGTATTTATGCGGATTGCTATCCATCCATGGTGTATATAGGCATCACGCATCATTTGGAAGGCCAAACTGTGGTTTGATTCTCCGCTACTCAGCAAACACTTCTGGTGTTCCCTTACCCACTGGTCAATGGTTTCAACAAGAATTCATTTTTTACGAGTGCTTCAAGACAATTACCTTTCTGTCAATATTATGTCAAATAGGATCTTCAATCATTTTCAGCGTTGACTCGGCGTAATAAGCCGGTAAGAAGTACTAGGAAATTTTCAACCTTTTGACGGGAAACAAAGGATCCTGACATTACCCGGCGTTAGTCTGAAAAAGATTGCCGGATAACTCGCGACTGCTGTTATCTTTTACGGGCCAGTCAAGGATACCACAAGTTGCTGAATTGCTCACAGGTTCCATGTGCTGTGTTTTTGTGAGTAAGGTCAGTGACCGGGTCAACGGTAATCAAGTTTTCTGACCTTAGGTCCGCAACCTGCTAGTCGATTATCAATCAATACTTTACAATTCTCCAAAGAGGGATTAGATGGTCATGTGCGGCCTGCCAAACAAAGCCTTGCAACACAACAGTATATTTGAGAAGTGCTTCGCCTACTCGTGTTAGCAGTGGCCAAGCAGGTTCAGATGTGCCATCATCGTTGGGCTTCGCTTTTTTAGGTTACGTTGATTGACATCCGTTTTTTTGGATGTTCTACGTTTGGAAGCTCCAATAAGTTCATAGTTGCTGCAGTGTTCTGTATGTAAGTCGCTGTTGTTGTTATATATCTGCTGTATGTCTTCTGCGTGTACATCGTCATGTCTATATATTATACTGTGCTATATGTTTTTTGTATATTTAATACCGTTATTAGTTCAGCGGGTTCTATGTTTGGGTGGTGTCTCAAGCATTAGGATTTGAATGCCACTGTGAGAGGTCGTCTATTGTGAGCTGTTTTCTGTAGGGTTTGTCAAATTTCTGATGTATCTGGAAATGTTGCTAAGTGACTTGTGTTGTATTTATGTAGCTTCGTGATGTGCTCTATGTTTCTAATATAGTTTTTTTTGTGTATTGTTCAGCGGGAGGGTTAGTTTATGTGTTCTGTTACCCCACAAAGGGCCACGTTATAGCTGACGTTTGTATTTGTTTATACTCTTGTCCTATATTGGGGGCTTATACGTAAATCGTATTTCGGGCTGATTATACACTGGATGATTAGACTGTAGTGTATTCGTGGTGTATCTGAATTCTGGAGACCAGAATCAAGGTCTGCGTGTGGGGTGTGAGGGATATGGGTAATGTTGGTACGCTTAGATTAATTGCAGGTATTTGTGAAAAGCAGTGTCTTTTCTTGTGTGTCATTGTGTAAAAAGTGTGCATTTGATCAACCCTACCCATCTGTTGTCGAAGTTGTGACACATAAATGCTTGAGCTCAGCTCGGCCCTATTGTTAGCTTCCATCTAAGGACCCTCGTTGATCCGGTGACGATCTTTCGGCAGGACCAATGCCGAGTTGACCCCTGGGCATAACCACTAATCATGCTAGCTCAGGAGAAAACGTAGGGGGGAAGCGGGGATCAGTTCAGTAATGATAGGTGCTGAAAGTGTCAATTGGTAAATTTGCAGTGGTGCAGCCAACTCTTTCGTACTTTGCATTAGGTGTACACGGTATTTTTAGAAGTGGTTTACAGGATGATCATTCTGAGAAGAGGATTCTACCTTCAATTAGGTCGTTTTTATCAAGATGGGGCATCCAATAAAAAACAAACGAAGCAGTTTAGAATGGGGGTGTGTAGGATATTAGACAGTATTTTTCTAGAGAAAGATTATTGAATGCTAGATCAGATTCGACACCAGATCGTTTCTTTTTTAAAGATAGGCATGCAGCAGATACGCATTTTTCGGGATGTTAATTTATTTGGCATTTTTGCTTCATCTCAGCAGTATAGGGCTAGGACCATATTCACGGGTTCTTTGTCTAGCAGAACACTGTTGATCAGAATGATCTTAAGGTTCTGAATTGGCCTGAGAGCTAATGCAGTTGAATGAGGGTAGAGCTCGAGTAGGCTTTAGATAACCAACAGCCGGGAATATAAAACTTATGAAGTCGGCGCCGTATGGGGGCTTGATGCAATAAAAAACACCAAACTTCAGAACTTCGGTCCTTCAAAAATTAATGCAGGAAGCCGGTTTGCCAGCGTCAAGTCGATTGCCATTCAGTATCGGACATTCGAGATTTTGGTAAGCATGAATTTTTGCGTGAGGAACTTTATTTAAAATTTTTCTAGTCCTAGCCGATCCATTTAAGTTTCTTGGGAAGTTTTAGTTTAACCGTTAATTCTTTAATACTCCAGAGCCATCAAATTCGATCTTAGTGATAGACTTGAGAAACTTTATAGGTCCATTTAATTCCTTGTTGAAGGAATAGCGGCATGGTTTAAAAGTTGAGTTATCAACCGCTTTGTATTATTGCAAAGTCGGTCGGGAGGGAGAAACTCAACATCTCCTGCGAATTTTTATTTATTTTACAGAATAGTGGGAGCGTGTAATGTGTATTTTCATTTGTGATTTTAGTGAGAGTATTGACGCTCGCTATTTATATAGTTACGCATATAACTGTGGACGGAAGTGATAGAGGTATTAATTGGAGCACGTGTGTGCTATCAGTAATGAATGTATGCAGGAGCGCGTGGTTGAAAAACTGCGGCACCACGTGGCTGACTACGGGGTTTTCACATTTGATAATCGGGGGTTATGAATAAGATTTTTGGTGGCAGGGTGCTAGATGCTAGTTATTAACAGGATTTATATGTTATTGAACTGCTGTGCATTATTGTTTGTGAATTCAGAAGATGGAGAAGTAATTTTAAAGGGAATTATTTTGTATTTACATTTTGAATGTTGATTTACTATTTATTGACGGGAATTTTAGGAATTCCTAGATTAGGGAGGGCTATAGTGTTAGTTGTGTGGAAAGGCTAATCTATCAGTACGTCTGCAATTAGGGATTAAATATTGGATAAGAAAGTAAATTTTTTTCAAGTAACAGTTGTTATTAAAATATAATTACTTGTAGGCATAGGGCCATTGAAAATATGTTGTTGCTCGGAGTTAGTCAGGCAGAACAAGCGATTAGCCCCCAATGTTTATTTGTTAGGCTCACCCCGGTAGAGAGGGGGAGTTACGTGGTTAAGGACAGTTAATTTTGTTAATTTAAATGTATTATTATGGTTTGTTTTAGCTGTTGTTAGGATTTTGTTCTAAAACAGCAGGTACCGGCTTTGTGGGAATGAGAGCGGAATTTTTGAGGGACCACAAAAATTTTCTCAACAGGCAAAGTTGGGGCATTCGCAGGAACCGAAAGGGGTTTTACGTTAAGTCTTCAGTAGTGGAAGGAGAGGAAGAAAATACGTTTTCCCAGCCAGGGGAAGACATTTTTCAGCGAATAGGATTTTTGTGGATAAATCCTGAGCTCTGACGCTCGTTACACACGCAGATTTGGCAAGGCTGCCGCCGTTGTGGTAATTTTATGTTCGCTTCTTCACGGCCATAATAAAGCCGACGGCCCAGTTATAGGTACTCGGGCAGGTAATTTCAGAGTGGTAGAAGTCCGCTACAGTTCCAGTCCAGAATCCAGTGGGGTTCTGTTAAACCTCAGTCATCAATTCCAGAGTTAGTGGAGAGAGAGAGGGTAAACATTCTCTCTACTGAAGTCAGCACAGATAGGCAGAACTGTTAGTTTTAGTGAATCATAGCAGAGGACAGCTGCTGAAGTTTAGAGGTGCAGTTAGTTGTGTTCAGGAGATTCCAGGATAGGCTGTGTAGAACCGAAGTCTGTGCAGAGAATGTGTAGTCACTTCGCCGTCGTTCCAGCTATCAGTGGACATAGAGTTAGAGTTAGAATTTAGAACAGCTAGTTTGGAGTGTAGGCGACATCAAGTGCAGTGTAGTTCATTTCAGTTAACCTTACCTTCTTTCTCCATACAGGTTGCAATTGTGGGAGAAGGGTTGGGGTTGATGCATTTTTAACTGTGCTTGATTTTGTTTCAGGTGTGCTTCCTCGCCTTTTTTGTATTTGACATGTATATGAGTTTGTTTATTCATTCATAACCCTCCACTCCCAAAGGAGCATAGGCCTTCAACAAACACATGCCAAGTCTCCATGACCCGCATCAATCTCTAAGTTCTTTCCATGTTTTCCTCAGCAAGGGAAATCACCTACAGTTTCCACTCACATGTACAAGTCCTTGTCCCGTGCCACTTAATCTCCATTTTCCTTGCTCTGCGTCATTTTATCCTCAGAAATTAGGTCTTACCCTCTGACCTTTGGCCCTGGGGGTTCCCAGAAACAAGGACTGCCTTGTAATGCTTTCAAAACAGGTTTCATCAGTGTGTGTCCCTATCCATCGCATCGTCTTTTCTCCATCTCTTGTTCCACTGGCACTTGTCTAGTTTATTGTCATCCAGTTCTCACGTTGGTAACCTTGTCCATACCATTTTAATCCCTCTTTCTACGCAAAGCAACATTTATGAAAGTTCTGTTGCTTTTTGGTTGTTGTCTTTGTTTGTTCTACATGTTCCGAGACCATTACATATATAGGGGACTTCACATTTGACTTGAATGATTTTATTTCGTGTTGGATCCGATTTCTCTTGAATCTCCATATATTTCCCAATGCAATGAAAGCTTCCTCTTGCCTTAGTAGGTGAGTTAGTTGTGTTTGGATATTTCCGCTGATCCTGTCCCTAAGAACTTTGAAAAAAGTCTATATGACTGAGTTAGAGATATGTGTAGACTTACTTTGATTGGGTTTCTAGTCGTTCCTCCCAGCTATCAGTGGACATTTCTACATCTTGAGTTAGTTTCTTCAATTTAGAACAGCTAGGTTGGAGTGTAGGCGACATCAATTGCAGTGTAGTTCATTTCAGTTAACCTTACCTTCTTTCTCCATACAGGTTGCAATTGTGGGAGAAGGGTCATCGAGTGTTTTGCATTTTCATGTTGCTGCTCTGATTACGGTTATGGGACAGAAGAGCCAAGTCCTCGCACTTGATCCAGTATCCAACGAGTTGTTTATAGGTGTATAATAAACTTGTATAAATTGTAGCTGGCATCAGTCATTTCCTTTAGTACAGTAGCTATATGTTGTCTGTACCTTGGTGTTTGTGAATCTTAATTGAACCTTATCCCATAGGGTAGTTAGAGGTGGTTCGAGGCCATAGCAATTTAAACGCCCCAACTGGCGAGGAAAGAATAAACCTCGGTTTCTCAAACATCGGAGCCAATGGGTCTTCAAACTTTCACATTTTGCACTATATTTCTTCAGTCTTTCTTCTTACTATTGTCTATGTCACTATTGTAGACAGTACTCTAGTCCTAAAATCCATTTCGTGACATGTGGGGGCTTCGCTGCGGGATCATCTTTGTACGGTTCATTCTGTGTTCTTGACAAAGTGGGTGGCGTTCGTCCTTGGGATCATCTTTGTTGGGATCAATTCTAGATTTTTAATTGTCTTGAAGAAAGTCTGGCATAGAGTTCTTATATATCCCTAGACTTGAAGTATCTTAAGACTGATCCAGCTATAAGTTTTTTTTTCACAGGGACTGTTAGTTTGTTGTAGTTGTAGTAAAGGTTGTTTATGACTTAGAGGTAATTGTTGGATAATTGAATTTTTTGTTCTTAACAGGGAAAGTAAAGTCGGGTTTTGGGTAGCGGGAGACTTATAAATTTTTTTTCAGGTAGTTCTGCCTTTGGCTTCTTTCTGTCATTTTTCGGTAATTTTGGAGTTACTGCAGTTCAAAGTAGATGGCGGAATGGTCCAGTTACGAGCTGGCTTGGCGGGAGCAAGTCGAGGAGATGGGATTAGATAAGGCCGAGACAAGGCATACCTGGAGGCGGAGAACGGTAGCAGGCTGCAGAGAGTCAAACATGAACTTGCATGCGTTCTCTGGAACTGGCAAAAAAAAAAAATTGGAGCCTCGGATGACATTTTAAAGAAAATGGTGAGAGATGAGCGACAGAAAGCGCCAAGAAACGGGAGATGGTCGACTAAGCAAAGGGATGGAGCAATCGCAAGGGAAAAAAGAGCAAGAAAGAGCCCGAGAATCTAACACTTATTTTCTCAAGATATGTCGCCCATATTGGACACCCTTGAAAATCTTGCGCATAGCAAAAGTGTTCGGATCAAACCTCGCCACTCCAGGAAAAGGACTTTCGTTGGAAAGGACCGAAATCCCACAAGGTGCGGTATTTAATAAATTACCTCATATCCCTTTCAACAAGGTCATATACCCGACTCGATCCCAGGCGTGTGTGCGACA